>JAVJIF010012464.1:0-151572 GCA_038442645.1 Agave tequilana
GGTTCCTAAAGGCTAATCCTTTTCAGACCCAACTAAATGTGGGTACCAAAGAAATTTGTTTATATCTTTCAGGGACTCTGAAAAAAAGATGGACACTAGAGATTGGTTTTGTGCAGTATCTTAAAACTAAGTTTCTTATATCAGTTTTAACTGTGTTTAAATGTATTTCTCTATGTATAGCACCCCATTCCCGAGATACGTACCCAGATACGTGTGCCAAAATTTTCGACCGTATTATTTTAATTTTCTTCCAGTATTTATTTTTGGGTTGCGATTTCTTATGTTATTATGTGTCGGATCTGGATTCTCAGACCTAGAGCCAGCCCTGACCTGGACCGGAACCTGATACCAGCATACTGCCTGATTTGACCTTTCTAGTTGTCCAATTTGACCAATTTCAGTTTCAAATACTATTTTTTAATATTTTAAATTTTTCATGATTTTTTGAAATTTTTCAGAATTATTCTGCAAAATCTTCAAAATCGGTGTCAATCGGCATCGCTGACCGATTCCCGAATTTTTAGTTTTCAAATAGAATTAATTTTCAGAATGGCTTTTATATTACTTCTTAAAATTCATTTTCTATGTAAATACATTTTTTGAGATTTTTCTAAATTTATCAAAATTTGACTGATTCTGGTGTCCACCGGTATCGCTAGAAGATTTATGATTTTTAATTTGAAAACTAGATTAAATTTATCGAATCTGATTTCATCAGGCATCGTAAAATAATATTTACTATTTTTTAGAATTTTTTTGAACATTTCTGAAACAGTCGAATTTTTACCCTATTTAAATAATAATATTATTTTTCGTTCTTTTCTTTTCATGCTTTTTTGCTTCTCTACTCCTCTACTTTATACTCATAGGATATTCTATTAATTTTATTATTTAATAATATATTTAATTATTATTTTTTCTTATTTTTTCTTTTTCTTATTTTTCCTTTTTCCCTTCTTTTCTTTTCTCTCTTTTCTTCTTTTCTCTTCTTTCTTCTCCATGGCCTGCTCCCCCATATCCTGCTGACCCATTCCCTGCAGCCCTGACAGCCACCAGCAGCACCCCCCCATCCCTCCTCCCATTCTCTCCCTCTCCTTCTACTTCTTTATTTCCTTTACTTTCCCCTTTCTCCTTCTCCATCATCATCTCATATTTCATTTCCCTTCCAACACCCTCACTCTCTCTCTCCACCCTCAACTGCCGCCTCCACCATCACCACCGCCGCACCACCGTCGCCCCTAGCCGCCCGCGCCACCTCCCCAACCCCCTCTCCCCTCCTCCATCGCCCTTACCTTCAACCACCAACCCATCCTCTCTAATTTCTCCATAAAACCTATTACTTCCCATCATCTTCTTCTCCAAAATTCACCACCAAAACCCTCAATTTCTCCACTCCCACCACCCCACACCATCTCCTCCTCCTCCTCCAACTCCCCACCATCACCAACAACCACCAACAACCACCACAACCACCAACAACCACCACCACCACCACCACCTCCTCCAATAACAACAACTCCAACCACAACTCAAAAACAAAAATTCCAAACTCCACCCACCCCTCCTCGGGCCAGGCGCGCTGCCCCCACCACCTCCGGTGGTGACGCCGCCGCCCCAGGGCGTCGGCGGGTGGCTGGCAGCCGGCCACTACCCTTCCCCCTTCCCTCCTTTCTTCTTTCTTTCTTTCTTTTCCTCTTTCTTCTTTTCCTTCTTTCCATATATACCCCTCACACACACACACACACACACACACACACACACACTCTCTCTCTCTCTCTCTCTCTCTCTCTCTCACACACACACCTACAACTCTCTCTCTCTGTCTCTCTCTCCCCCCTCTCTCCTCTCTCATTCTCTCTCTAATATTTATAATATATATATATATATATATATATATATATATATATATATATATATATATATATATTATATATATATATATATATATATATATATATATATTAATATATGGACTACTAGCATGCTCGCGTGTGTTAGTGGATTTCTCAGATTTTTAACTTGGTATTGCGTTCTGATATTTAGGTGAGTGCTTTGTATTATGCTTAGTAACTGTTACACTAGTGTTTATAGCTTGATATATTGATATGTGGATATCTTATTACTACCGTAACATGCCCAACGATTGCTATTGTAATCTTTAGTATATGATACCCGCTATACTAGTTAATATGATGTTGTACTCTGTATTCACACCGACACTTGACAAGTTATACTTGACACCTGATCCACGACACTTGATATCTAACACCGGTACTTGATATGTTATAATTGACACTTGATCCATGACACTTGATATCTGACACCGGTACTTGATATGTTATACTTGACACCTGATCCATGACACTTGATATCTGACAACAGTACTTGACATGTTATCACCTGACACCTGACACCTGATATATGATACTTGATGATTGACATGCTATCACTTACTTGACATGCTTTCACATGGTACAAGCATATTGACCTGATATTGTGACACCGGACTGGATACTATTATACCTGACACCTGTATTACATTGCATATTCATGATTATCACTTTACGGGGACTTGACATGATTATTATATTATTACCAGACATTTGGTACTCATGAACTCCTGTGTTCCTGAACTCCTGTATACTGGAACCCCTGAAATAGGGAGACTCCTGACATTATGCTCCTGATATTATACTCCTGTTGATCCCCGTAATAGGATAACCATGGATATTAGACTTTTGTGAATACCCTATGGATATTCTCATTGGACAATCTGTAATAATTGAACAACTTACACCGGGACGGGGGAAATTGATGGGTACCGATATAGCTTCTGTATTAATGGTGGTCATACAAATGTTGTACAACTAATTCCTGGGATTCGACTTGGAGGCCAGCAGGCGCTTTCGTGGGGTATACTGGCATCCCTGCTCCCTGCCTGCCTGCCGGGTGTGCCATAATCCTCTGGGTATATTCCTGTGGAGAGTGGTAACACTCTATTCCTATTTGGGCGTATACTAAGTCCTACGAGCATATAGTAAGACCCGGTACCTAGTGATACGTTCTGACTCAGTACCGGATACTCCTGGACCATTGTCCTGGGCATGCACGGGACCCATTCTAAACATGGATCCCAATCAATTTTCAATAACCAACCTCGCTCGACTTGTATGTGGAGGTATATGGTATGTGCCATATACCAAAACATACAAATTGAACGAGTCTTACTAATGACTTGATAATTGACTTCATGCTACATGAATTTCAATATCGTTTCCTTATTTTACCATTTATTATGATTATTTCATGCTTGCTAAATTGAGTACTTAACACTTGACTTGCTACACATGCTTTTATTTCATGCCACATAAATTCAAATATCATTTCCATATTTCACTATTTATTGTGGTTATTCCATGCTTACTGATTTGAGTACATAATACTTGACCTGATGCACTTGCATTCGTTTATACTTGTCACTTGGTTTCTTTTTGCACTCGTGCTTATTAACAACCTGAATCTGTATGTTCAGATCTTTCAGCTTGGACTGAGGTAGACCCTTTAGTTGAGGACCAGGCCTTCTTCGAGGAGCAGGTGGATCACCTGTAGCTTCCTCCCGTCTTGCCCCGCTCGCGAGATTCTCTCTTTCAGCTCGTAAGTCCTTATCTTTTGCATCCTGTACAGTTTACTTTTGTACTTCATGATGATGTAATATTTATGCAATATTATGTCATAGTCTGTGATGACTGAGTACTTGTACTTTTGTGTTGGAATGTATATTATCACGTATTTTCTGCACTCTGATTCCTGTATTGTATTGATGCTTAGCATACATACATGAAGGTACTATCGCCCTGCTTATGTACGTCGCAGTAGTGTCTCCGCATCCGTGGGATCGGGGCGCTACAGGTTGGTATCAGAGACTCGGCTCTCACACCTTCAGTATAGTTAGTTAGTAGATTAATGTTGGATTAATTTGCAACTGGGTCACACGAGTCATTGCTATACATTCCAATCACAAGTACGAAGTTATCTATTCTTTCCTTGAAATCCGTCCCTTGATTTCTGAAATCTCATGCAACTATTTATTTCCGTCACCTTTTCAGCCGGCTCAAATATGGATAGACGGGGGACACATAACGATTCTGGCACTTCCCTTGATGGTTCTAACGGGGAGAATGACATGATGAGGATACTTCAGGGGAGAATGAATAGCCAGCAGCAGCAAACAGAGCTCTTGCAATAAGGATTATTGACTTTACCCCGGGAGCAGAGGCCGGGTACTGTGTCAGATTTCAGGAGGTTGCAGCCGGTAGACTTTTCGAGCACTGAGAAGCCCCTGAATGCAGAGCAGTGGCTGATTGAAATGACTAATCTTCTGAAGGCGGCCAGAATTCCTAGTGAGAATCAGGTGAAAGTGGCCAAGATACAGCTAAAAGATGTGGTAAGGACCTGGTGGCTAGCCGAAGAGGCGAAACTAGAGAAGCCCATCTCTTGGGACCAGTTCTCTAAGGGCTTCTAGGAGAGATTTTTCCTTGTGACGGCTCAGAAGGAGATGGAGGAGCAGTTTATTAGGCTGTAACAATGGAATCGATCGGTGGATCAGTATGCTGCTAAATTCCTAAGACTTAGTCAGTTTGCATCATATATGGTGGCTGACGAGGAGAAGAGAGCTAGTAGGTTTCAATAAGGATTGAGGGTAGATATTCAGATGTTATTTATACCCCATCAGCTGAAGACCTACTCCCAAGTTCTTTCTATAGCTCATGACGTGGAGTAGGGATTGGAGAAGAAGAAAAGAAGCGAGCTGCAACACAAGTTTATGAAGCGCCAATTCTAGTTGGTGAACAGAGAGAATCCAGTCAGATCTTTTGGTGCCCCAGTAGTCAAGCGACCATTTCAGCCTCCTCTCTAGCGGCTTGTGTGTGGATATTATCAGAAGCCCGGACACAATCAGTGCAACTGCCGTATGGCTAATGGACTGTGTTTGGCGTGCACATCTGGCGATCACTCAGTGGGTGATTGTTCATTTAAGAAGACATGGAATGCAGCTCCAGCACCATCAGCACTTCTAGCACGAGTGGCACCACCAACACTTCCAGCACGAACGACACCCCCAACACTTTTGGCACCACCGGTGAGGATGAACCCAGGGCCTGTAGGCAAAGGAGCTCTACTTCCACCCCAGCGTCGGACTCTGGGTCAGGCTTAGAGGGGACTGTTTGGCTCAGGAAATTGAAAAATACGAGTCGTAAAATTTCCTTGAATCAATGAAAAATGACAACAGATCAATACTCCGATTACAAGAGAGGGTAGATTTCAAGCTCAAATCTCCCCTTTGTTTAGTACTGGGTTCTTGATGTAGCGATGAAAAGTGAATCTTGTTTTTCGTTGACTGGGTGAACGTCACGATCTCTTGGGAATCTTCTCTTTGTATCGCGGACGAAGTAGCGCAGCTTCTGTCCAACAAAAATCTCAAAGAGACTTTAGGCAAGAACAAACTTGTACGCAACAAGTTGTTAGAAGAGTTAAACTCTCTTTTGTCTTTCTCAGTTAGGAACTCTGATCCAGATTCTCTAAATCGACCGACCAAAAAGGAAAATCCTTTGCTCAATAACGAACTGAGCTATTTATAGGGGTCTTGGTAAAACTGTCCCCTAAAAATACTCCATAACAGGGGTTAACTCCCTCATTACGTAGGTAGTAATTGACCCAGTAATGAGGGGAGTTATAACAGAGACGTAGGGTCCTCTGTGGTTGAAACGTAGGCTTTGAGTCTCGCGTTTAGCCATTAAGATAACGCTTGAGCTTCGCATCTAGTTGAAATGTGAGATTCAAGTTCTGCGTCAAGTTCTATGTGAGACGCGGGTTTCGGGCTCTGCGTCTTAGTCATGGATGAAGTAGAGACGCGGGTTTCGACCCTCGCATCTTGGTGCTGTAGTGATGCTATTGCAGTGATGCTGAGATGCGGGTTTTGATCCTCGCGTCTTGGTCATTGCAGTGATGTTGAGGCGCTGATTTCGACCCTCGCGTCTTGGTGTTACGACATTGGTATAATTAACCTTGCGTCTGGAGTTTGGACTCTGCTTTCTGATGACTTATCCTTAGTGATTTTTTGACAGTCTACAGAACCCCCTCCAAAGTTTTCGATATTCCGCGGTCGACTGGGATGGATTTCGAAATACTTTGGACCTTGGTTGGATTCATATTTCTCATGATTGGACTAACAATAATTTGAGATATTCTGAGCTTGATCCTGTCTGGAATGTGGTCTTCGTGAGTGTACTATAAAACCCTTTGAAGCCACCAGAGATGATCATGGTGAGTGTCTAGATACGCAATCCAGATCTCCTCAGTGCTCTAAGTTGGTGTACTATTGAATCAGGAGTAAACAATCGTCTGCTTATGCCAGTGTACTATTGAATTGATTACAGAAGCAAAGACTGAATGCGAGTCTTGTAGACGCAGAGGTTATGTCGTTTTAGAGATGCGGTCCTCACTCGAAACTCGAAGTGGGACACATCTATTACTCTGCTGAAGAAACACGGCCTCTGAAGGGACACAACTTTGAAGTAAAGAGACACAGCTCTACTCTGTTGACTAAACCCAGCTTTGGTCTTACTGAAGAGATGCGACCTTTGGAGGGACGCAACTTTGTTAAACGCGAGTCCCACGTTCTGGGCGCGTTGCCATGTGTCTGGTGGAGTTGAGGGGACGTCTTTCCCTTAACGCGCAAGATTCACGTCCATTTAAGACGCATGCCATGCGTCGGGCAAGGATTAGGCCTCGAGACATGCGCCTCGTATCTCTGTGGATCACTGTGCCTATAAAAGACAACAGTCTTTCAAGCGTCATCATTAGACTCTTATTTTTCTTCGCTGAGTTTTGTGTCGAGGGTTAAGAAGAGCTCAAAGCTTTTTCCATTTTCATCATCTTTAACACCGATTTCACGGTCGAAATGGCACCGAAGACCAAGCCTCCTGCCTCGTCCTCGAGCGCTGTCGCTCCAGAGATTCAAATGGGCGGTTCTTCCATGCAGGAGGCCCCCATTTCAGGTAATAAAATAGCATCCAAACTGGTTTCCGCCATTGCAGAGGTTAAAAAAGAGTTCTCTTAACTTTTAAGTCTCTTTTGAATATGAACCGTCAACGCGAGGCTCATGCCCGCGTTTGATTTTCAGACGCGGCTCTTGCACTAGTAGGCAAGACACGAGTTTGATGACCTTCGCGTCTTTGCTTCATCAGCTTAAGTCCACATCTGTCTGTTAAACACGGGCCTCGTTGACCATCGCATTTTGAACTCAATACTCAGAATTTTTCTAAGTGGGGGAGGTTCAGACGCAGACTTCATGTGATCCTCATGTCTTTAAGGCCAGACGCGGATTTTACTGAATCTCGCGTCTGAGTCCAACACTTAGAAAAATTTCTAAGTTATGGATTTGAAATGCGGGCTTTATGCAAGCCTTGCATCCTTACTTAAACGCGGGTTTTATTGATTTTCATTTTTGAGTTCCAAACACTTAGCCATTTTCTTTTAGACTTCTGACTAAGTGTCGTCTTCTTTGCAGTGCGGTACTCTTCCAACCCCTTGTCCAAGAAGTGCCACTTTGGGCACGTAGGTGGCGCTGATCGTAATCTAACCTTTGTGCTCTAGAGGACTGCTCCTGTAACTACTAGAAAATCAAAGGAACGGAAGGAGAAGATCACCAAGGCTAGTGTTGACGCTTCGGGAGATTATTTCTGATGGCCACTTTCTAAGAAAGCCTACTTTCTTCTTTGGTGACTCAATCAAGGAGGATGAGACTTCCCTTTATGATGGGAACTACAAATGGCGCTGCCAAATTGGTGATAGAAAGTTCTTTCTTCCGAGTATGGAGAGGATATATCCCCTGGTCTATCTGCAGCACATGTCGCTGCGTCGGATAATGGATTGGGACTTGGTCAAGCCCTACTCTGGAGTCTCTTTGGGCAAAATAGGCGCCCATGAAGCCTACACCGTCGGACATGGGAGGTGTGTTCTGGGGTTACATCCTGGCTTGGTCAGGACTGAGTACCCGTAGGGAAAGACCCCCCCAGCTTGGAGCTACCTTCCTTCAACAATTCCTGGAGGTGGGGGGTGACTTCCCTCCTGAATTTCGTGCGACCGGCTAGATTCATTCTACTGTTAAGCATTGGTGGTGTAGAATGGTAGGGGTTTGTCTTAGCAGAACTTGGTGACCTTCTGCTACAGGTTGGGCTGTATGAGGCCGTTAGAGCTGTTCAATACGACCTTTCGCAGAATACACAATATTTTTATGCTGTCCTGGAGCGTTACAATGCAGAAACTTGCACCTTCTTCACCCCCTGGGAGAAATGGGACTCGCCCTTCATGAGATGTATGAAGTCTTGGGGTTAGTTATGGGAGATGCCCCCTATGAAGATTACGTCCCAAACTCTGAGGAGCTTCACCGTTTGAGGAAGGAAGACCCTCAGGTGTACGAGACATACTAGGAAGTGTTGTGCCACTTCCACATCTGCGGGCAGATATCCTCCTGGAGGAACAGTGGCATCTAGCAGATGTCCTGGGCGAGCTATTTGTTCAACGATATAAACGAAAAAATAGCTTAGTGACTAGTCTGGCCCCTTATACTGATGAGGAAATCGCCGAGAGGATCAGTGCCTTCACCAGCTCCTACACGCTGAGTCGAATGAGAACACTTTCAAACCTGATACGATTTTTGAAAGTTTTCATCACTAGGCCCAAATTCTCATTTCTGGCCGGGTTTTATTGGCGGGCTTTCTCATGCTATGGCTGAAGCGTTGTGTAGTGCCAACGCTACCACATGAAGTAATTATCGCCGACGTGGTGTACCCAGCGATCTTGCTAGTCCACAAAAAGTCTGTCGCCCTCCTTCCAGCATGGTGGTCGGGATACAGAGCAGGCTGCGCGCATTAGTAAAGAGCTTCTGTCAAGTGGAAGCCATTGTGGATGCAGAGAGGAACCCCGATATGGATGCTAACGGCCGTCCATTGGTCAAGACTCCCAATCCCAGGGTTAAACTCCCATATACGTACCTGATGGCCTGGTACGTCATGCATTGCCCTTCACTGATGACGGCAATATATTCGTCCAAGGTTTTCATCCCTTTTGTGCAGAGGTTGGAGAGGTCGAGCTGGCTGCAATATTATATGTTCTTTATTCGGAAGACGATTTTGAACGGGAACAACTATCAGTTGGACAGATGCTTCCCCGAGATTCATGATACGTCTTACGGGGACAAATTTGCAGATTCTGAAACCCCGGATGGCTTCACTCATTTATCCTCCGGTGTCTTTTGGTGGATGATCAATATTCGGCCTGGGTATTTGGTGTTTCGATAAGGGAACTCCTGTACGCTGGAACCTTATATGCCTTGTCAGTTTGTCCGACAGTTTGGGTATGATCAGCTATATGTTGGCAACCCAAATCCATGCCTTCGCTTTAGTGGGAACCTATTTGAAGGAGCCCGAGCTTGGTATTATAACTTAACGGGGGGGGGGGGGGGACCGGAGCTATCTTTACCCTTCTCATGACTCTGAACTTTATGCCAGTTTGGTTTTTGGTTTTGTTCGTGGTACTTCATAGCGAATCAGGTGCCCGGATTTTGAATAAATACTTCATGTATCAAGGGCATCAGATCCACGTATAAAACCAAATTGGGATCTAAAGGTTGCCGAATGCAAGAGATGGACAAGTTCCAGGCGGCAGAGAAGGAGTTAGGGGCGAATATGGGAGGGAGGTCAGCTGGATAGGGATAGCTGTTGCAGAGCTGGGGCTTTGGGTAGCAACGACCAGGGAGCAACCCACCAAAAGGAGTCGACGAGCCGTGGCTAAGCGTTCTCGTGGCTCTAGTTCCCAAGGTGAGCCCAGCCCGAAGAAGGTCAAGAAAGGGTCTGAGGCTGAGGCTTCAGTGCCCGAAGTAGTCCCTACTGGTGCTGAGGAGCAGGAGGAGGAAGAAGAAGAAGAGGAGGGAGAAGTCCTCACTCTTCGCTCCCGAGGACTGCGCAGTAGGGGCCCTGTAATTCTGAAGGAGGAAGAGCTCACGGGTGAACCCACCATGGCTAAGAGGTCGAGCGACCTAAAGTTGACTTGGTGGGGAGGAAGAACGTGGAGATCTGGGAGTCTCAACTCAGCCTGGATCTCTTCAGCTCATGAGAGAAAGGCGGAGGTGCAACAACCTGAGTCCCCCAGTGTTTTGATGCCCACCTCCCGGGTTGTTGAGCCCAGCCCCACTACCGGGGTTCTCAGTGGCAAAGCCACGCTCACTGAGACTCTTGGGTCCAACTGTCATCATTGTCGTCCGAGAAGCATGGATATTATTCTGGCGAGGAGGCTGACTTCGTCGATGAACCCGCTCTTCCTAACACGAGTAAATTCTCGCATATCTTAAAGGAAGAGATAGGGGTACGTTCCTGTGATGGTTTCACTGATAGCAGGGATTGCCGCTACTGAAGGTATTTCCTTTGTCCTCCTGAACTGGTTCTCCATCAAGTTAGGAACGAGTTCTAACATTTCTTTTGACTTTCTTCTACAGGGCTGGCTGCCAAGCCATAACTTCTTCTATATTGCTGACATGATCCAGGAACTGGCCCAGCAGGAGGGTCTTGAAGTTCCCGCTACCGGGACGCCTCATGAGGGTGCATCCACTGAAATCGGGGAACCCTCACCCTCAAGTGGCTTATCTAGAGATTTGCCGTCTTCAGATCCTCAACTTGGTAAGAGAATACAGACGTGCTGAATACTCTTCTTTTAATCATTACTAGTGACATTAATGTTATGATTGCAGGGAGTACTGAGGCAGCTCAAGTGGAGGATCCTGTGGCAGGCATTGGCGCGGAAGATAGTGCGGTTCAAACTTCAGCCGGGAAACCCAGTGTCGTGAAGTTTGCTGTTGCTTCTGTTGCCGCGGAAGCTACTACAACAATAACTGTGTCGGAGGTGTTGGAAACGACCTCAGTATCGGACGAGCCTGCTGTCGGTCTCATCCCTGCACAAGTTGAATTGGTTCCCGTCTTTCGTCCTGTCATGGAAAGGGGATTCGGGAGTGTATCAGCAGGGTTGTCTCCAGCCACTGACATCATGGAGGAATTAGCGCGTCAAATGGTGCGACAATTCTTTGCCTCTATGAAGTCCTGTATTTAGTTGGTCCTTTCTGGGCGCAGTTCCTTCGAGTTTGCTCGGATGCTTCTTGAGAATCAGATCGAGAACATCAGTCACACTGGGAGCCCTTCACAGGTTAAGGCATTCCTGGTGCTGGCCGAACAGCTGGGGAGCTATCTGAAGAAGCTAAAGATCCTACAGAATGCTGGCTCAATGGATTAGGCTCGGTCGACACTGAGTAAGCTCCTCGCCGCTCGGGAACACGAGCGAAAGGATATGGAGGAGCAAATAGCTGAAGAAGACTGTCATCTCTAGCACTTCCAAGCCAATTACCAAAGACTGGTTGGCGATTCAAAGGAATCCGAAGTCGTCATCCAAAGTGCAGAGTAAGTTATCGCCACTGCTCAGATTACCATTACTAGGGCGCAAGCCTTGATTGAAGTCAACGAGGAGAAACTTGCTGTTGCCTTCTCCTTTTTGTATTATCCCATTTTTTTTTGTTACACCCCATTTGTCAAATAAGAGTGTTTGTGTTACTTTTATCATTTTTTTGTATCAAATAATAAAAGTTCTCAAATTCTCGTCTCATCTTTATCCTTTCGGACTTTTTGCTACCTGGATGAACTCAGCTTTCATAATCGCACCCCTTGACTGTTTGTGAAAACGCAGTCCTTAGTCGTTTTGATAGGGCGCGACCATGAATGATAAACTCGGTCTGCACTGAGTTCTTGATTGGGACGCGGCTCTCAAATGTAGTGGCGACGCGGACATGAGAAACACGATTAGGTTTTGGCTCGCGTGAACCTCAACTGTTGGCAGGGACGCAGATCTGGCTCAAGAGAGGCGTGATTCTGAGACGCGAACTTGCGTTCTTGATAAAGGGGACGCGACCTTCAGGTTTATGAAAGGACGTGGATTCATGGACGCGACCCTTGAGTTTGTGCCAGAATGCGGACTTCAGGACGCAACCCTCAAGTCTTATGAATGAACGCGAACTTCAGGAAGTAATTCTGAATTGTTATGGAGCATAGTCCTGGTTAAGTGAGGAGACGCGCTTTCGGATCACTGAGATGACGTGACTCTTGATCGCTTAGGGAGTTCTTTTAAGAAAGGACTCGACCTTTACGTCTGTATAAGAAAGCGATCTTTATTTCCTGTAAATAGACGCGAACTCTAGGATGCAGCTTCCAAGGCATCACATGCAATCCGTCTTAAAGATCTTGTTGGATCTTTTAATGCCAAGTTGGCGTTGACGATTGGGACTTGTGTTATTTGATGTTTCCCGAAGTTACAATCCACACGTCAGCTCCTTATTGGACTTGATACTCGTGCAGGTATTTAAGGCCGAAGGCTTTGATTTTTAATGTCATTAATTATAGGCTTTATGGCTTGCCTATAAATAGGCCTCACCCCCTTAACAGTTCATTATTTAGACTGTTTCCCTTTGAGAGCATGCGCTTTGAAGGTCTTCGTCTTGATTTGTCTATCTTCCCTTCAAGGGGATGTGTTCCAATGAACAGTAAGAACTCAAAACTTCCATGCTTTCCTTTAAATTTCTCTGAAGATTATCACTGTCAAGTAATTTTAAGATAAAAAAGCATCACTTTAAGTGCTTTTATGGCCGCGCCTTGATGAATAAAGTCCAACTTTTAGAGAATTCTTCTCCGGGTAGGAACTATTTGTAGCCATGAAATACTCAGTCTCTTTGAGTTTCTGTTTTCCTGTCCATTGAAGAATTCGATCTCTTGATCTTCTTATAAAATCTGATTGATGCGCTCGTGTTCAGTAGTTGCATCTTTCAGACTTCTTAATGAAGCGCGATCTAACTGACTTTAAACTCTAAGTCATAAGTCCTTCGAGCGCGAGTGTGAAAAACTCTGTACTTGGATCTTAAAACGTGAGCTTTATACATGAAGCTCGCATTTGAGGTTCTTGACTTAGAGAATTCTAACTCTTTTGAGACTTCTGGACTTGGATATTGTGACCCCTACATCTCAAAAGCGGGTGTGGCAAACTCTGCGTCTGGGTTACCTCGTGCCTTATACCTTGAACGCAGGTCTAAAACCAGGCCGCGTTCGGTTCCATATTCTCTGCACTGGTCAACTCTGCATCTGAAGTTCATAACTTCAGTCTCGCGTCTGCTCTTCAGATTTTCTGTTCCTGCTTTAGCAGAATTTTAACCTTTTGATTTTTTTGCTTCTTGCATATTTTGGCAGCCTTAGTCAGTCTTCCGCGTCTTCGCTGGGCTCATAGGAGAATATTTCGACCGGTCAGCTTGTTCGGTTGGCGAGCACTTGGAAAGTCAACGCTCCTGTCCATGGGCGAGATGGATCCGCTCAGCTATTGATATTCGTCAAGGCCTTATTGGACATGGCGCACCAGCAACGTCCTGAGTTTGTCTTGGTTACAATGGGATGGTGGTGGGTATGGTGCCCTTGTAGGTTGCAGGAAAGAGGACGTTACCAGTAAGGTCTCGGATCCTCCCTTCACCAATCTTACCCCCGAAGTGACATCGATGAAAAACCCATGCTCGTTGGATGACTTTATGGTGGTGGAGATGCTCATTAAGTAAAGGATTACGGCCCACACCAGTTGGTCGGGTGGAATCAGAATACTCCTCTGCATTTCAACCTCGAGAAACACCATTGTTCTCGGTTAGCGATGAGCTTCTTCAATATTTACATCATGCATCTGATGTAACCAGCACTCAATCGGCTCAACATTGATCGACTGTGACATGATCCAATGGAGGAAAAAGGGGGTCTTTCTTCGGCACTCTTCCAAACATCTTGAATCTGAAGCGGTGTAAATGTCTCGAGGAGTGAATGCAACCTTTCACTGGGTGAGAGGGACTTCTTTGTACTCCTTTGTTGTAACACTCAATCTTATTGAATAAGAGAGTGCCTTGTATCACTTTCATCTGTTTGAATATCAATAAAAGTGACACTTTTTCTTGTCTTCTTATATGTCTTGAATTCCTTTTTGCATTGAAAATCAGACAAATAGAAGTAAGGACTCTTGACTCGCTAAAAATGCGATAATTAACTTAACAAGTCAAAGTTGGGAAAATTCCATTTCAGGAATTTAAGATCACTGTCAGAGGTGTGATATTAACTTAATAGGAATGTGGGTCAGAGGTGTAATATTAATTTGACTCAGAGAGAATTTCAGCTTCATTTGGGAGACTAAAATATCACTATCATAGATGTAATGTTAAACTTGACAGTGAAGGTAATGCTAGAAGTGTAATTTTTAACTTGGTATTAGTCATCTCGACTTCGATAGGGAAGTTCGAGGGAAAGTAATTGTCATAGGTATATTGTTGAACTTAACAATGAACTGGACGCTAGAGGTGTGATGTTAAACTTAGCATCGCTCATCTCAGCTTCGATATAGAAGTCTGAGGAAAAGTGACTATCAGAGGTTAATATTGAACTTGGCAGTAACTTAATCACTGTTAGAGGTGTAGTGTTAACATAGCAATAATTTGTCAGAGGTGCATTGTTAACATGACAGTAGTTGACTTGTGATAGGAGCAATTTGAGGACTTACCATTCTATTGATGAGAATTGACAAGTGAAATTTGGAATGTCGGAGGTGTAGTGTTAACTTGACAAGAATTGGTTTGCGATAGGAGCAATTTTAAGGACTTGTCATTCTATTGATGAGAATTGACAAGTAAAATTTGGACTGTCAGAGATGTATTTTAACTTGACAAATTTGAAGACTTGTGACTCCATGTAGAGGAGAGACAAATGAAGTTTGTACTCGCTGGGGAGTATTGAAAATTTTCATTACTAGAGGTGTATAGTGTAACATAGAAATGATTGCATTTGTGGACCTACTACTCTATGGAAGGGAATTGGTAAAGGATTTTGATGGAAAATGAAATGAATTGTCAGAGGTGTGATATTAATGTGACAATCGTTGATTTCCTGGGGACATGAGAAATTCACCGTTAGAGGTGTAATATTAACATAATGTCGAGGATTTTAATGAATTTTGTTATCAGAGGTTTAATATTAACTTGACAGAATCCACTGAGGGTCAGAAAACCTGGCTTATCAGAGGTTTACTGTTAACATGACAAGTTCTAGCTCATTTCATTGGAGAAATGAACGCAGGTTGTTTTTGTGATCCTACCATTCCGTGGGTGAGAATTGGTAGGAGATTTTGGAGGAGAGGATGGGACCAAGTCCCTAAGGATTTTTAGCAAACCCTAAGCTTTCAACGGATTTGGTGTTTCAAGTGGGCTAGCCATGTTATTCCCCTCAGCATGATGAGTTATCAAAGACTTATATTAGACTTAAAAGCCAACATTTTCCTCTATCCTTAGCCGTCGGAGGCGTCAGATGTCTTAGAAGAGTAGCCAAGCTAAAATCGAAGTTTTGCATTTTTGTTTCTTCCTCAATATTTACATCATGCACCATGATGTAACCAGCACTTGATCAGCTTGACACTGATCGAGCGTGATATGATCCAGTGAAGGAAAGAAGCTCTTCTTAGATTTTGAGTTTTGATCAAAGGTTTAGTATTAACCTGATATGAAGAAGAATGCTATTAAGGATAGTATATTTCTTCAAGAATTTGTCATTGATTGGCATCATGAGCGTATCACCATTTGAGATTATAAGGCGATATGCTCCATTTGAGTAGACTGACTCCACTACAAATGTAATATCCCTAACCTAATAGTACTGTATTTTATTTTCTTTAGGTATTTATTACATTTTTATTTACCGAGTATTTAATGAATCAAGTTGATTTATTATTTTCCTGAGATTATTATTATTAAGTATGGAAATTCTTTTGAGATAATAATTGGTAATTTGATATTTTATGTTTGCCATTATTATTATTAATTGTTAACTTATTAGTATTCTCATTATTCATTAAGGTTATTATTTATTCTATTTAGTGCTGCTATTATTATTGTCATTATTATTATTAATTAGGATTACTATTATTACCTGTTATTATTAGTATAGAGTTATTAGCATTTATTTGTATTTATTTCTGTGGTGATGACTAATTACCTTTCTTAGTATTTTGCCTACTATTTTTGGTGTCACTATTGATTATTAATATTATTATAGTTATTTCTATTTATTATTATTTGAGTTATTCTCTCAAAACCCAATAACCCATCCATAAATAAATCCTAACTTCTAAACCTAAACTAAAAACCAAATCCTAATCTATCTTCTCTTCTCCCAAAACCGCCGCCTCCAGATCCAGGCCACCCGCATCCAGCTGCTTCCCCCTCCTCTCTGGCGCGCCCCAGTAGCAGGCCATGGCGCCGCTGCTCCCTGCCGCACAACAGCAGGAGCCCCTCTCCCCTTGCTTCTTCTGGCCGACCTCCCCGTGGCATGCCATTGGTCGCGCCCAGGCACACCAGAGCAGCACGAAGTCCAGCCGAGACACCTCCTTGATTGGTTGCCGCACATCCCAGGTCCTTCCCTTGTTTCTTTTGTTTATGATCTTAATCATGTGCATTTTAATTATATAAGTATGAATGGTTTATATGCACCAATATAAAAACTAGGCAGATGCTCTAGTTTCTTGTGCAGATGCTTCTCACTTGAGCCTGGTGAGGATGCCATTTTATGCTTCTCTTTGAATCAGTAGTGTTATTTTCGCAATTTCATTTTTATTCTTGAGCAATATAAATTACATGTTTGTTTCTTTTAAATGCTGTGTACAAGATTTAAATTATTAAATGGAAGTGCTTACCAGTAGGCTTTATCTAAGCTGGATGAACAAGTTTGAGAAGGAGCCGTGAGCCCCCTCCTTGCTCTTCACATAATTGATTGAGGTATACATTTTATGTTTTAATTATGATGATGTTAATGATGATTCTATTGGCATTTTATATAAAGTGTGTTGATTAATTTATTACATGGGTATTTGGTTGTGCTTGTGGTGTATATTTGTGTGAGCGGCGAAAATCCTTACTCCGAGCTATTTTCGGGCTCTCCGCGGGATGCCGTTGATCGTCGTCGGCGAGCGCGTACGCACCCCACGCCCTTCGCGGCGAGTTGCTCTATCCAACGACACTCTCCGCGACCCCGTACGCCTCCGTCGGAGCCTCCGTCGGTGCGCCGCAAATCGGCTCGAGGTTAGTTTTACATTTTATTGTATAGGGGGCAATCTTGTAATAATTGAGAACTTTAAATAAATGTGTGTTTGCGTATGTGTGCGTGAGTGCCTTTGCAAGTTTGGATGCATGCATGTGTATGCATGATGTATATGAATGCATGAATTTATTCTTTAAATATTTATATGTATAGTTTAGTAATTAATGTATAGGTATATTTATTTAGGTATGTATGTATGTGCATGCTTGTTTATATACGTGTACGCGTATATGTTCGTATGCACGTGTGGGTGTTTAGCATGTATTTATAATTATTTGTATGTGTTGGTTGCGTGCCACGGCATTTCGGATTTATTTTGTGAGATCCAGACCAGTTGCAGGAGACCTGGACTCGATCCGAATTATGTCGTTGTGGACCCGACACACAGGAGATTCGAAGACCGATGCATAGGATGATCCGTAGATCAGTGCCAGTTCATGCAGTGAAGACCAGACGGAGATTCGGTTCCGAAACCTCGTCATTTCATGTGAGTGTTCGTTCTTGTGTATTTATCGTTAATGATATGCTTTACATGTTGCCTTTATCATTTTATGTGACTTTTCGTTATACTTTACTAGTTTGATTGCTTGTACCAGTTCATGAGACATATATGATTGTCCACTTTATTCATGTAGTTGACATTTGCTTGTATTAGCGGTATTCCATGTGTTGGTAGATTGTCTCTGTTGGCTTAGGCCTAGTTTATATACCTTTAGACTGTGACTTGACTCGATCTCTTGAATGGATAAATTAAGTACATAGTTGAGCATCAGATATATGTATGGATCTTGTATTGGACATTGAGATATCAGAATTATATCATTTCATGAATAGATGATTACTATTTCGGACTGGAACTAAATATAAAGGAACTTGGACTGTATACTAGATTGATCTTATGTTGGATTACGTATTGGTTATTGATAGATGTATATGATATCGAGGGATAGATATTGGATGGAATGACTTGACTTATCATGATAGAACTTAGAGGCATGAATATGTTGTGATACCGAGTATTGGGATATCATGTTTGATCTTAATAGAAGTGTGAACCCTTGAGGATTTAGAAATCAGATTAAATTGTTAGAGTGAGAGAGCTGAGCTTGATTTTGGATATATCTTGGAATGATAATTATTATATCAGATTCTTTGATGTATATTGATACTTGACGATCATGTAACTATGGGAATATGAGTTGGTTGTCATAACTGGGATTGATCTGGACTTATATTATTTACATAGAATGATGATCAGTAATTAGACCTGACTTTATTAGTTGAGTATTTGAGGACATATCAGATATGATTGGATTAGTTGAGTTGTGATTTAGATTGATCTTGAGTTAGAGGTTATCCAGAATCTATATTCCTTTTTGGAGCCTGACTGGTATTGAGATGAGATTGACGTTGTTGACACTTGGAATCTGTTAGATGATATATGGATGAGGTTGAGTACCAAGAGTAGATAGTTTAGACCATAAGTTATTTGAGGATGATTCCCTTACCTTGATATGATTCAGTATGTGTTGACTTGTTATTCATTTATTGGTGATGATTTAAGTGATGATTCATTCTGGTATTGATGAGAACTTGTTATGATGTTAGAGACTGGGTTACTCAGTGATATGGATAAAATTATTGTGAGAGTGAATTTAGCGAAGTCGGTGATATTATATATATTCAGAGTTTATTAGCTTTTACTATTTGATCTCTATTATTGGTGACTTGAGGATCAGTGTCTAGACTGTCACAGTTTTTTTTGTTCATGTTATTGAGAGTTACTGGGAAAGAATCATTGACCGTAATCACGGTACAGTTCTATTGTTCATCGTATACACGGCTACTGTTACTGTTACTGTTACTGTTACTGATATTGTTCACCGTGTATACGATTACTGATTGACTGTTACTGTACTGTTATTGTTACTGTCACTGTATCGTCCCAATGTTTTAGATAATATGGACATTGACTGGTTAACTGAATGAATAAATAATAATGTAAATGGACAACTTACACTGGGATTGGGGAAATTGATGGAGGAGACAGCGTCTGTATTTTGGGTGGACCTAGGATACAGGTTGCGCAGCCGACTGAGGGTTCCACTGCAGGGTTCCTGGGGGATGACTGGCATCCCATCTGTACTGTTTACTGTTCCACTGTTTTCCAAGTGAGATTACTGTTACTGTTACTGTTACTGAGTACCTAGCGGTACGGCCTGGTTCAGCGCCAGGAAACTGAGGCCGTGGTCCCGGGTATGTACGGGACCCACCTAAAACATGGATAATGTCTCCAACCAATCAGTTTCAATAACTTAGGACTCTGGTTGACACATGTAGTAGGCGTAGTATGGGATGCATCTATTACAGGTGGCAATTGGTGTTCGCTGACATAATAAATGAAAATAAACTGTTAATGTATTGTGACTGACATTAATCACCTGACTGTACATTTATATCATTGTGATAGACATATAACTATAACCATGACCGGATTGTATACCAGCCTAGTGACATGTGATAGGTTACCTATTGTGACAGTAGTTGCTTGCTTACTATTGATCAGTTGTTGCCTATGTTTATTCGTGTTGTTATTATGTTTATTACAGTTCTTTTATTTATCTGTTATATGGTCTCTTCTATCTTCAGTTGCTCTTATTACTAATTATGCACATTGTTTCTTCTGCACGAGCTGTTTCCCCTTTACACACACACTCATTATGGTCGCGTTCTGACGACCCTGGATTTGCACGTCCAGATATTGGACGATTGTTTCTAATGTGCAGGTATTCGATGAGGCGGTACGCTTTACGAGGAGCTTGGGTCCTCTCCTTTGATTCTGGTATACTTGCATTTTATTCTTATTATTATTCTTTGATTCCTGTATATCACCTTTGACTTCTATTCAGCTGTCATTTTCTTCCTGTTATTCATTGCTATCATGTGTAGTCTTATATGTATTATTGCAGTGTTCTTTGATCATTATGCTTCCGATTTATAGCTTGTTCAGGTTACAATTGAGGCTTAGCGTATATACGTGGGGTATTATCCTCGCGTATATACGTCGCCATAACGACTCGTATCTTTAGGATCGGGGCGTTACAACAAATGGTCCTTCCCATTTGGGCTGGAATTTTTTCTTGGTCTTATGCGTCATCACCATAGGTCTTTGACGGTTAAGACGAGGTCACCTTTCTTGAAAGTCTGCTCCTTGACTTTCTTATTGAAGGCTCTGGTAATTCGAGCTTGATAGAGCTCGATTTACTGCTGGGCTTGCAGGCGTTTATCATCCAAAGCCTCTAACTCTTGGAGTCGTAGTCGATGCTTCTCCTCATTTGTCATCTCCACTGTCAAGGCAACATGTAGAGATGGGATTTGAATTTCTAATGGGAGTACAGCTTCACCCATATACCAAGGAGAAAGGTGTAACTTTTGTTGGGGTTCGAACCGTCGTGCTATAGGCCTATAAACATTCACCTAACTTGTCATCCCAGTCGCGTTAGCTTTTCGAAACGAATTTCTTGAGAAGTTTTCCAGTAGTCTTGTTGAAAGCTTCTGCAAGGCTATTAGCGGCTAAGTAATATGTCGTTGAGGACATACTTTAGATTCTGAACTTGTTGTAGAACCTCTGAAAAGTCTGGCTGACGAACTGGGGTCTATTATCATGGACGATCCGTCGTGGCACACCAAAGCTATAAATGACGTGATGTTTAATAAATTTGATCACGTCAGATGCCTTTACCTCCCTCAAGGGAATAACTTCAGCCATTTAGTGAAGTAATTGTTATAGCTAAGATGAAACGATGTCCTTTGGATAAAGGTAGGCTGATAGGGCTAACCACGTCCATTCCCCACATCTCAAATGGCAGGTTGAGGTTGTAGAGCGAAGATATCCTGGTTCTTGATGGATGAAATCACCATGGACCTGATAGGCGTGACATCGTTTTGTTGGCCCAAAGGCCATTAGCCTTATATTTTGATGATAACAAAACATATTTAATTATGTTTAACAATTTTGTTTAAAAGGATTTCAGGCTAAAACAAGTTGTTTTTGACGGCTCCACAATCAAGACTCAAAAGTTTGGACGCCGCTAAAAGATTTGCATTCCAAGCCAAGCACGGTAGAAAAGCTTCGGGATCAAGACATTGAAGAAAAGTTCAAGATTTGTATTTTACTTTTCTTTTTAGAGATTTTTGTCAAAACCTAGATGATAGAGGTAGATTATTTGGGATTGTCACTCACACACACTTAGTTTGCTTCATGGCTTCAAACTTAGTTTTAGAACATGGCTTCAAGAATTTTTATTTCTAACTTAGTTTTAGAAATACCATGTTTTTGGAAAACCAGTTTTAGAAAAACAAGTTTTATTCAAAAGGATTATTTTAAAAATGATCTAACATGTTTGAGTATTGATCTATGATCATGCTCTTAGCTTTATTAGGTTTAAAACTTTATTTTAAAGTCCTTAAGCCAATAAGATCAAAACCAAAATTTCCCTCCTAGTTTTCTGCAGACTTTGTTAAACAGATCTGACAGAGGCCGGTCGACCGACCCAGTCGACCGACGTGCACGGCTGTGCACGTCGGCCGACCGCTCGGGTCGACCGGGCACTTGTCAGTGCTCTCTGTTTATTTCAGTCGACCGGACGGCCGACCGTTTTCCCCCAACGGTCAGAAATATGACCGTTGTCGGTCGACCGACCGGTCGACCGGTAGTTGTCAGAAAGTCTGACAAACTCCAACAGCTCTATTTTCTGACAGATTTTTGTTGGGATCTCACCCCAACAAATCCTTTAAGCTGTGTAGTTAGTTTTTCATCCACTATAAATAGTGGGTCATTTCAACATGATAAGACACAAGATTTATATGATTCGACAAGAGTTTTTAAGCAAGAAAATATTTTCAAGCTAAATCCTTAGTTTTTCTTTAGAAAAGATTTTCTCTCCAAAGCCAAAATTCCCTACACCTTTTTGAAGCAATCCTCTACTTCTCTCTAGTCTTTTGCACTACACAATCCCAAATACTCATCTTCTTCATACTGGTTATAGGATTGTGCAAGTAAGCTTTTTGATCAAGTGTGATCAAGTTTTTTCTTCAATTGAGAAGTTGTAGAGGCATCGGCCTCAATCGAGCGGGTGTGCTTCATAGTGTTGCAGCGACACCGAGAGATAGGACAAGTGTGTCCTTGTATTGGAGATCCAGTGGGATCAACAATAGCGGAAATCCTTCAAGTGTGAAGGCGGGGACGTAGAGCGTGGCTCGAACCTCGGAAACATATCTTCGTGTTTGCGTTTTGCTCAAATTTCTCTAAACTCAATCTCTTTATTACTTGACTTATTTATTGCTTTTATCTTGCAAGCATTTTAATTTGAGCATATTGTTAAGTAGATTTTAAATTCCGCATTATTGTCATATTTCATATAGCCATCACCTATTCACCCCCTTTAGGTGATTTCAATTGGTATCAGAGCTTAACCCTACTATTTGGTTTAACCACCTTAGGGAGATCCTTGTATTTGGCTATATCCTTTAGTTGTATTCTTCATTTGTTGTGCATCATATTCACTATCCATGGCTTCAATTGATTTTTCTAGCATCAAGTCCCCACCCAAATTGATGGCTTGAACTTCCCTATTTGGAAGGTCAAGATGAACCTTTTCCTTAAGTCCCTAGGAGTTAGGGTTGCTAGGGCCATTATTAAAGAATTTATAGAACCTCTCACCGATGAGAGATCATGGTCCGAGGACACCACCAAGGACTATGAGGCCAATGTTAGGGCTCAATATGCATTAACCCAAGCCCTTAATGAAGATGACCTCTCACGCATCATAAATTGCAAATCCGCATTTGAGGTTTGGAATGATTTGATTGTGACTCATGAGGGAACGTCCCAAGTCAAAAGATCCAAGATTGACTTGCTTCGTTCTCAATATGAGAACTTTTATATGCTTGAGAATGAATGCATTGATGACATGCTCACTCGTTTCACCAAAATAACAAATGCTTTATCTTCTTTAGGTGAGACGATCGACAATGACCAAAAGATTCGGAAGGTCATTCGAGCTCTTCCCAAAGCTTGGGAAGTCAAGGCAACTACCCTCAAGGAGCTCAACGATCGGGAGGAGATGGACTTCTCCGGCTTCATCGAAAATCTCAAGACCCATGACATGGAGATGAAAGTTAGAGAAGAAAGGGAGGCGCCAAAGAAGAAAGCTCTCGCCTTCAAAGCCACTCCAACCAACCATGATGAGGAAGACTCATCGGAAGATTGCAATGAAGATTTTGCCATGCTCATCCGGAAGGTGGGCAAAATGTTCTACAGAAAGGGAGGCAAAGCAACTTCCGAAGGGGGAACCTTAAGGAAGATTCGAAAGGAAAAGAGAGGAGCCGGGTCCTTGCTTCCATTGCAAGAAGATCGGACATCTCATTGCCGATTGCCCCGCTCTCCAAGCTACCACTTCCAAGAACGGCCCCAAAGAAGAAGAAGGCTATGGTGGCCACATGGGATGATACGGAGTCGGAATCCGAGGAGGAGAACGACGCCGCACCATGTGCTTCATGGCACATGGAGAAGATTCTTCTAAGGTAACTCTTGAAAACTCCATAGAAGATGATGAATTGACTATGGATGAACTAGCTCAATTTTTTGAAGAATTACAACATAGGTATGAGATTTCACAATCTCAAAATAAAAAATTGAAAAAGGAAAATGATCTATTGAAAAATAAATATGATATTATTGAAAAAGAGAAAAATGATTTATCTAATGCTTTTAAGAAAATAAAGATTAATTTTGAAAATTATAAATTAGCTTGTAAAGGGAAAACCTCCAATTTATCTTGCAATAAAAATGATTTTGTTGAAATTCAAAAATGGGTTGATGTTTTAGAGTCAACTCTTAAAAAATGTGCTTTTGACTTAAATAGATTTGCATCTAGGTTTCCCAAAGGAGTAAACCCAAGGAAACACACTTACCATAAACTTGCACGAAAACATGCACACTCACACAAGCATGCATTCATGTATGGTAGTGATAAAATTTATATTTGCACTCATTGTGGCCGCAAAGGCCATTTAGAAAAATTTTGCTATGCTAAACTAAACATGAATAATAAATATGTTTGGGTTCGCCTCGGTACTAATCCTAAAGGACCCAAAAGATTGGGTACCAAAAGATACACCCAATTTAGTTGATACAGGTGGGTCTTCATCCTCCAAGACTTAGGGCGAGACGGTGCTCGGGTGGTGGATGCATCAAAGCTCAAAGATCACATCGCGCTTGCATCACTATCATGGAGACACCTACTTTGGAGATTGCCCTCGTTTGGTAAATTCTCCATTTAAAAGTTTTATTGTGTTTATATATACAAATGCATAGGATTGTTAGTTTACCTTTATGCTTCATTGATATGTGTTAGTGTAAACTTACATTTCCATCATGCTTGTGTATATGCCTTGTTCAAATGCTTTATATCTTGTATTTGTGTCATATATTTTTTGTTGCTGTCCACATGTTCAATTTTTGATCATATATCTATATACATTTTTTTAAAAAAAATAAAAAAAACTAAAATAAATATTTAATATTCATATTTAAAGCAAATACATTAGAGATGGCAATTGCGCACCTCAACTCATATTTAGAGGAATCTCGAGGATGAAGTTCAGAACCCTCATTGGTATTCGGCTTCAACATCTCTAAACCTTTGTTTTTATATGAAAAATAAAAATTAAAATGTCTTGTGTAAATTGTGTTAATATTATAACTAATGTAGTTTAAAACCATGTTTTTAAAATATGGTATGTTGAATATATTCTGCCTATTATTTGTTTGACACCTTTTAAAAATTTTTAGGGTCTTTTGCTGCTGACAGGTTTTGGGCAAGACCGGTCGACCGGATCTGAGTTCCGGGCGACCGACCTTGCCTGAAAGAATAGTTTTCATTCTTCTCTGTAGCCGGCCGACCGCTGCGGTCGACTATGTGATCTGTCAGAGCTCTCGGGTAATTTTGGCCGACCGCTACGGTCGACCGCTCTGTCTGTCAGAGCTCTCGGAATTTTTCGGTCGACCGGACCGGTCGACCGTGCGTCGAGAATCTGCCACATACCTACTTTATTTAAAGCCCTTTTCTCTCTCTCTCTCTCTCTCTCTCTCTCCTCTCTCATTTCTTACCGGCGATCCCTCCTTCCCTTTCTCTAAAAATCCTAATTTCATCATCTCTCTCAAATCTACCTCAAATCCGAACTTCTTTCTCTCAATTCTTCGCTGGATCATCACTTTCAGGCCCATTCTACGTTCGAACTCAGGGAATTTCTGATTTTGGGTTCTTGATCTCTTCCATTAAGGTAAAAATCTGATTTTTCCTTTAGATCTTGTTCCTTTTCTCATTGTTCTCTTTAGTTTTGTTAAGATCTTTTGTTTCCTTAGTTTAGATCAAGCCCCACCTTTATTTGTAACCTAGATCTTCATTATAACCTAAAATTTCATCATGTCCAAAAGATCTAGAACTGAGAAGGGCAAATCTGTAGTCCCTTCATCCTCTTCCACTAGACCTAACGCCCATTGCATTTGTTAACGATCTTGCTGAAAATAGGTATATCCTCCTGTCGAAGAGAACTATCATTTGGGGAGATGTGTAGTCCTCCAAGACTTTGAGCACCTCAATATCCCACAAATATTGAGGAATAATTCTTTAGACCGATTCATGACTATTAGAGAACCGGTTTATACCTCACTGATACCCTATTTTATACCAATCTTGCTTTTGAGGATAATCGGGTTAGGTCCAGAGTTCTAGGGAGGGACATTGATATCCCTCTAGAACAATTTGCTGATTTGTTGCATCTCTCCTGTGGAGGAGTTGATGTATACTCTTTTGACCTTCATGATTTTGTCTATCCGGCCGGTGAGTCTGCGCTCACCGCGTCAACTTTGATCCACGGGGATGACAACCCCGGTTTAGTAAGGAATGAGGAGGTGAACAAGTTCACTTTCACCGCCCAAGTCCTTGCCAAATTTGTCTTCTACAACATTTTACCCAAGTCTGGGGAGTATAGTCATGCTAGGGTCCTGTTCCACTGTTAGTCTATTACCTTCTGAAAGGCATTAAGATTAATATCCCCCGCTTTATAATTTCACACATGATTTCTGATCAAATACGTATGCCCAATAGGCATTTGCCTTATGGGATGCGCATCTCTTATCTCCTCAAACAACTGGGTTTCGATCTATCCTCTGAGTCTCCCACTGAACCATCTGTAAACCTAGACAGCACCCTTTTGAAGAGGATGCAAGCTAGGACGCGTCTTCCCGCTCCTGAGCAGCCTCCTATTTCTCCTGTTCATGTTCCAGGATCATCATCTGCCCCAGGATCTTCTTCTGCCCCAGGGACTTCCTCTGCTCCCAGGCCATCCATATCTTCAGATCTTCAGGCCCTTATTTCGTCTGAGCTTCGTACTCAGATTCAGGAGCATCAGTCTTGGGTCGAGCAGCGACTGACCCAGGTTTCTGCGGCGGATGTAGCACATCGCGCGGAGATGGACTCGCGTTTTCAGGGACTTCGCAATGACATGTCCTATTTTGTGGATTCCATGCGATATGTGGATTCGCAATTTAGTGCACTCTTTGAGAAGTTCAACATGCTTGGTCCAGACCCCACGCCACTTGCCCGACCGCTTCCTTCCTCCGGCCTTCCATTTCTTGTCAGGGCTCCTTCTGCTTCTTCAGCACCATAGCCAGGTGTTGCTGGTATTGATCCAGAGGAGGGGGCTTCTGATGATGATGAGGATGGTGATGAGCAGATGGCTGAAGGAGATGCTGAGGACAGCTCGTCTGAGGAGGACGACGATGATGAAGACGATGATGAGGACGACGACGATGAGGAGTGACTTCCCCTTTTGATGATGTCAAAAAGGGGGAGAGATATTCTGGAGAGACTTCATTTCTTGGGCTTATATTTTGTGTTGGACATCTTTTTGGTATTTTTAGTCTTGTGGACATATATTTGATGTTTGTATGTGGACATGTGTCTTTCTTTACTTTTATCTATGTATGACATGTGTTATCTTTTATGGCATGAGTTATTTCTGGCATGGACATGTGTATTGTGGTTTATCATTTGTGGTTTATCATTTTGCGCCATTTATCTATGCCTGAGTATATTTTTTATGATATGCATGTGTTGAGGGGTAGCTTCACTTGAAGTCTCCACCCAAAATATTTGTAATAACTATATATGTTTTGTCATCATCAAAAGGGGGAGATTGTTGGCCCAAAGGCCATTAGCCCTATATTTTGATGATAACAAAACATAGTTAGTTATGTATTTAACAATTTTGTTTAAAAGGATTTCAGGTTAAAACAAGTTGTTTTTGACGGCTCCACAATCAAGACTCACAAGTTTGGACGCCGCTAAAAGATTTGCATTCCCAAGCCAAGCACGGTAGAAAAGCTTCGGGATCAAGACATTGAAGAAAAGTTCAAGATTTGTATTTTACTTTTCTTTTTAGAGATTTTTGTCAAAACCTAGATGATACAGGTAGATTATTTGGGATTGTCACTCACACACACTTAGTTTGCTTCATGGCTTCAAACTTAGTTTTAGAACATGGCTTCAAGAATTTTTATTTCTTAGTTTTAGAAATACCATGTTTTGGAAAATCAGTTTTAGAAAAACAAGTTTTATTCAAAAGGATTATTTAAAAATGATCTAACATGTTTGAGTATTGATCTATGATCATGCTCTTAGCTTTATTAGGTTTAAAACTTTATTTTAAAGTCCTTAAGCCAATAAGATCAAAACCAAAATTTCCCTCCCAGTTTTCTGCAGACTCTGTTAAACAGATCTGACAGAGGCCGTCGACCGACCAGTCGACCGACGTGCACGGCTGTGCATGTGTACACGTCGGCCGACCGCTCGGTCGACCGGGCACTTGTCAGTGCTCTCTGTTTATTTCGGTCGACCGGCCGGCCGATCGTTTTCCCCCAACGGTCAGAAATATGACCGTTGTCGGTCGACCGACCCGGTCGACCGGTAGTTGTCAGAAAGTCTGACAAACTCCAACAGCTCTATTTTCTGACAGATTTTTTGTTGGGATCTCACCCCAACAAATCCTTTAAGCTGTGTAGTTGGTTTTTCATCCACTATAAATAGTGGGTCATTTCAACATGATAAGACACAAGATTTATATGATTTGACAAGAGTTTTTAAGCAAGAAAATATTTCCAAGCTAAATCCTTAGTTTTTCTTTAGAAAAGATTTTCTCTCCAAAGCCAAATTCCCTACACCTTTTTGAAGCAATCCTCTACTTCTCTCTAGTCTTTTGTACTACACAATCCCAAATACTCATCTTCTTCATACTGGTTATAGGATTGTGCAAGTGAGCTTTTTGATCAAGTGTGATCAAGTTTTTTCTTCAATTGAGAAGTTGTAAAGGCATCGGCCTCAATCGAGCGGGTGTGCTTCATAGTGTTGCAGCGACACCGAGAGATAGGACAAGTGTGTCCTTGTATTGGAGATCCAGTGGGATCAACAATAGTGGAAATCCTTCAAGTGTGAAGGCGGGGACGTAGAGCATGGCTCGAACTTCGGAAACATATCCTCGTGTTTGCGTTTTGCTCAAATTTCTCTAAACTCAATCTCTTTATTACTTGCCTTATTTATTGCTTTTATCTTGCAAGTATTTTAATTTGAGCATATTGTTAAGTAGATTTTAAATTCCGCATTATTGTCATATTTCATATAGCCATCACCTATTCACCCCCCCTCTAGGTGATTTCACGTTTGGCGTAAGTGATGCCGTCAGGGATCATCTTAGG
The DNA here is from genome assembly GCA_038442645.1 of Agave tequilana. Lineage (NCBI taxonomy): Eukaryota > Viridiplantae > Streptophyta > Magnoliopsida > Asparagales > Asparagaceae > Agave > Agave tequilana. The sequence continues at coordinate 29,074 of JAVJIF010012464.1, forward strand.
CCAATAATATCCCAGTCTTCAGAGTCGATCTCCAAACTTCGGACCAGGCTGATGAGCTCCACATAAGCCGTCATGCACTTCTTTGAGTACTTCCTATGCCTTCTTTTGTGATAGACAGCGGAGGAGGATCCCATAATGCGATCTGCGATATAGTGTTCGCGTGATCGCATTATAGTAGAATTTGAGCGTTTTCCTTCTAATAGCAGCTGCCTCTTTGGGATCCTCAGGTAGGATGTCATACAATGCATAGTCGATGTATGGGAATCACCAATTCCTAGGCTCTGGACCTGTTGAAGTCTCTAGAGCTTCTTTGGCTTGACAGTCTCCTGTCGGCTTTTGGTGATCTTCAAAAGCGAATCTTGGCCAATACAGGTCATGGCTGTAGCGAGTATTTGCTCTACTACTCCAGCTGGAAGAGCTAAGGAAGCAGTGAGAGATGTCAGTGCATCTATATGCGCATTTTGCTGGCGAGGCACATGATCGATGAAAAAGTTTTTGAATCTCTCGACCATGTGAATAGTTACGTTGTAATAGGGTACTAAGTCTTCATGTCTGACTTCGTACTCCCCACGAACTTGGTTAACGATGAGTTTAGAGTCACCTATGCTTCGAGATTTTTAACGCCAATCTCATTGGCGATTTGTATTTCGATCAAGAGAGCATTGTATTCTGCTACATTGTTGGAGCATGGCTCGGTTAGTGAGAATGCACAGGGGATTACATGGTTTTGTGGAGATATAAAGACTACCCCCACTCCTGCTATGACATTCTCTCGTGGACCCATTCTGGATGCACCCTCGAAGAAGAGCTGTCACACCTGTCCTTCGAAAGACGTCTGGGTCAGACACACTTCAGCGACCTCGTCTGTGAGATTCTCATAAAGTTCGGTCGCTCTCGGATTTGGATGTTCAGCCAGAAAATTTGCCACCGCTTGTTCCTTCACGATTTTTTGTGGTAGAAAGCGCATCTCATATTGGGAAAGCAGTATGGCCCATTTTACCAGTCGACCATTTAGCGACGATGGCTTTGTCATGAGTAACCTTAAAGGGTTAACTTTTGATATGGCATTTATAGTTTGGCCCACCAAGTAGTGTCGCATTTTCTGGACAGCGAACACTAATGCCAAATATTCCTTTTCGATCAGGTTATACCGATGTTCGGTTCCGATCATGGTTCTGCTCAGATAGTAGATTGCTTGCTCATGTCCTTGATCATATTTTTGGGCTAGCAAGGCTTCTAAGAAATGATCCATCGCTCGAAGATATATCGGAAAAGGTTTTCCTGAAACCGGAGCTGTAAGGACGGGTGATTGCATGAGGTATCGTTTGATTTTTTTCGAACGCTTGTAGGCAAGCATCGTCCCAAATGAATTAAACACCCTTCTTCATTAATTTGGCGAAGGGTTGGCACCTCCTTGAGAGATTTGAGATAAACCTCCGGATGTACGCTAATCGCCCCTGCAATCCTCTAAGCTCTCTAAGATTCCTTCGAGGTCGCATTTCCTGAACAGCACAGACCTTCTCTGGATCGAGGTGGATTCCTTTGGATGTCACCACAAATCCTAGGAATTTACCGCGGGCTACCCCCAGGAAGGATTTAATGGGGTTCATCTTCAACTGATGTGCCCGCATGATATCAAATACCGTCTTCAGATCTGCTATGTGATCGCCCTTGGTGCTGCTTTTCACTGCAATGTCACAGACGTAGCATTCCACTATTTTATGCATGTGCTAATGGAAAATTGCATTCATAACCCTCTGATACGTTGCCCCCGCATTCTTTAATCCAAAAGGTATAACAGTATAGCAATATACCCCAGTGGTGTCCTGAAAGAAGTACGCTTTTCATCATCAGGGTAAATTTTGATTTGATTGTACCTGAGAATCCATCCAAAAAGGACATTCGTTCAAATCCACACGTATTGTCGATCATGACATCTGTGATTGAGAGGGAGAATTCATCTTTTGGACAAGCCTCATTTAGATCACGAAAATCAATACAAATTCAGATATTCCCATTTTCTTGGCAACCAGTACGATATTGGCTATCCAATTGGGGTGTTGTTCCTCCCTGATGAAGCCAGAGTCGATAATCTTTTTGACTTCTGACTGGATTGCTTCCATTGTTCTGCACAGATGATTAGTTTACAGTTCTGCATTATTATATCGCAGTTTCCTACTGATTTATGAATAAAATATCAGTCTAAACTGTGTTTTGGTCTCTCTTGCAGATAATAAAGACAAGGAGGGAAATGGGTAATAAGAGCTTAATTAAACCCATTTTCGGGTAATTAAATCCGCATTTCTTAGAAGCTAAGTAAGGAAACTTCTAGAAGATGTATTGAACCTAGACCTTTGCGCGCGTCAGATAAAGATCCGGACGAATATAACCGAAAAACTAAGCATACCAAGAAGGTCCTAGAAGCGATGGGAACACGCTCGTCAAAACCAGGGATTTAATTCCCTGGTTTTGCCACAAAAACGCGAAAAATGCCACGTTTTCGCGGCAATTTGGTGGGCCTTTGCGTCGATCTTCGACGCGTGTCCTTGTCTCGTCTTCTAGAACCCTCATTTGCCTATAAAAACCCTGCAGAGGCCTGAAACGCAAGCATATTTGGATTTAGGCTAGGTTTTTATCTTTTAGTGTATTGTAGTGTAGGTGTTCTTCTTCTTTCTTTTGTATTTTCATTTCCTTTTTAGATCTTGTAGTAGGGCAGAGAGATTCAGAGAGAGATAGAGAGATATTGATGTAATAGATGGTGACAATCTATATAAATGTGTCTCCTTTCTTCTCTATTGTAATCTTCTCCATCTTCTACATGATGCTTAACTAATCTTTTCTTCTCATGGCAATCTAACTACTAGCCACTAACCATCTAACCACTTACTTGATAATCGACATGAATTTAATAGCCTCTATAAGGCCTTGCTCTTGCAAGAGCCATTGATGGCTCATGATGATGGATTCTAACATTCTAACATTTCTAACACCAAACCTATTAACTTGCTAACTTACAATTTCTTCTTTATTTTATGCTCACCTTTAACTGATTTTGATGATCTAATAGTAGCTTGCAACTTGTTTTGTGGTATGGATGTGTTGTTTGAATGTAGAAGAACAATCTTATGTGCCATACTCTGTATCGTCTCTTAAAACCAAGGATTAGTGATGATCAAGGATCCATGTGAGGCAACTATCACTAAGAGGTTAGTATGGTTAGTAGAGTAATTAGCAGTTAGTAGCCATGAGTTTCTTTTATAGTTCTTTTCCTTCTTGTTACCTTATTTTAAAAACAATTTTCCAAATCCTCTTCTCATTTCATTTGCTTTTATCATTTTTCTATTTTCTTCTCACCAATTCACAACCACTTCTCTTATATTTTTCACATCGTCGTTTCATCGTCTTCTCCACCAATAACTTTATGGATTTCTTTTATTTCTTTATCTTTTTCTCATTCTTTTAAAAAAGAAGACTTATTGACAACCAAGTGAATAAGAACTGTTAATGCTTCTATCGCCTCCTGTCCCTGTGGATTCGACCCGTTGAGTCAATGCTATAACAGAAGTATCGAGGGAACATTAGCATGCACAAGCTTTTCATTGGTTTCATAAATATACATTTTAAAAGTGCTGGTTCCGTCCTGATCAAATTTTTGGCGCCGTTGCCGGGGACGAGAATGGTTTTGATCTCACGTTTTTATTAACATTTTCTTCTCTATTTTGGTGTACAGGTTAATTTTTGCAGCAGAAACTGAACATTACAGAACTTTTCTTTTACTTGCATGTCCTGCTCTAGAAAGTAGGGACCCTGCTTCCCTAAATGTGCGCGAAAAAGCAAAGAAAAACCGCGAAATCGTGGCTATTTTGGCATTTTGACTTCATCTTTTGCAAGGGATTTGCAAGTTTCATATATTGTTGTATTCTGCTGCCAAATTTCTGCTTTGATTGCCTACACACTAGAATAAATTAAAGAACTAAAATATGATTTTTGGACGTTTTTAAAATGGTTTAGACATTTGCATTTAGGCATGTGTTAGTTCAATTCCAATATACTGTATTTTGTTCTTTTGTTGTGATTTGGACTGAGGTGTACATGTGACATTGCATATAGCGTAGGACAAAGACGTGGGTGATTTACTCGCTTTGTGTTATATTTTTATCTATATTGCACACTTGCACGAATTGGACTTAAGGGCAAAACCTATACAAGTTAAGGTGGGGATTTCATCACCCTTCCTTAGCCAAAAACTACCTCCCCACTCACACAACCCAAGCCCTAATAAAAATTAACAGACGTTGGCCCCTAAGAACATCTCGGACTCATTATGAGATTGACCAAGGGTGGAACTTTTTGAATCTTACTCTTTTGAAATCAGTGTCTAAGATTGGGGATTAAGAGGTTACGCCTCAAAGACACCGTGGTTTGGCGTAATTAAGGCCCGTTGCTTACGCACGGATACTACGCCTCAAAGACACCATGGTTTGGCGTAATTAAGACCGTTGCTTACGCACGGATACCTCCCATCATATTTGCCCCTACCTGGCCGATTAGCTTGTGGTCGGATTTATACAACAACCTCCCCCGGATAATCGACCGGTTAGGAGTCGTTTTGGTCTAGGTCAACCCTAGTTTAGGATTGGTTTTGATTTTTTTTCTTCTTTTTTTTGTTTGTTGCTTGCTTTTTCTTTTTTGTTTGTGATTGTTTGTGAAATGGAATTCAACAACAATAATTCTTTCAATCCTAATATGAATCCATATTTCACACCGACCCCATTTGATTCGGATAATTTCAACCCCGCTTTTTACAATATGAACCAACCAAATACACTGGGTTAGACTTATCCGAATCAATACAACCCATACCCCCAATCTTATAACCATAATTTTCAAATCGTTTTCACTCATCACAGAGTCAATGGGATTCACCTCCCCCGAGTCAAATTTTCAACTACCTTGTCCACAATTTTCACAATTTTCACAATATATATTCCTAATTTTGCTTCCTATACCCCTTTTCTAGAACCACCATGTGAAGAAAAATCCGAGTTAGAAAGAGTATAGATGCCAACCTGCAAGAGGCCGAGCGACAATTCAGAAAATATTAGCGTCCCCAATTCCATAATATTTTCAAGAGCCTTACTCAGTCCCACCTCTTCAAAATGATCAAACATCCATCTTGGAATTGACTGAGAAACTCTTACATGAGTCCGAGCGATAATCTCAAAACTTGTTGAACTCACAATCTTTACAATTTTTTCAAAACCAAGATTTCTATACTCCTTTTTTAGAACAACCATTTGAAAAAAAATTTGAGCTAGAAAAGAGTATAAAAATCTTGCATGAGACCTCACAACAATTTTAAAATCTTTTACCCAGTCTATTGATAGGTTAGAAGCACAACTGAGTCAATTGGTCAACATTCATAAGAATGAAGAAACTCACTCTTATCAACCTTTGACCAATCCAGATATCTCTAACTCTATCAATTTAGATCAGGACTCATGTTGTTTTGGAAACCAAAATTCAATTTCAGCACACCCATTCGAACTTGACCAAACTCTTACTTTTGAAAATTCCATTGACAGTTTGACTAGTAATCCTTTTTCTGAGATTGAACTTGAACATGAATATGATCCTGAACCTCAACTTGGTAATTCAATTTCACCTTCCTGATTCAATAATGACTGAGGTGTTTTTACCTGATTTCAGGCCTTTTTCTGAGTCAACATTGGATCCGGTGCCAGCCCATTTAAATTTGAAACACCAATCATTTATGATCATCAAATTGAACCTGACCAATTTTATACTTTTGAAAGTCCCATTGACAAATTAGCAAGTTCTCATTTTTATGAAATTGAATTCAGACAAGAATGTGACTTCAATCCTCAAATTTATGATCTAGTTCAGATTCCTGAATCAATATTGACTCCTATTTTGTTACCAAACTTGAGCAACATTTTAGAGTCAGTTTTGATTTCCACACCTGTCATTCTTGAACTTGAATCACCAATCTTAGAAAATCACATTTCGTTGTGGGGAAATGAATGTGAAATAGAATTTCAATTTCTTGATTTGGACCGGATTCTTGAACCAATTTAGACTCCTGAGTCTTTACTTGACTTAAATCAAATTCCTGAGTCGATATTAGTTCATGTACTTCCTGAGTCCAAATCAATCATTCCATCTTTTCATACTCCATTTTGGGACAAAGGTGTTGAAAATAATGACTCCGAAATTATTTTGAAATTTGAAATTAGATGGGGTAAAATTCTTCATATATACATCATTATAGTGGGTTGTATTATAGAGGTCTCTAGTGGGTTCCTCCGAACTCCATACAAATTAGATTGGACCGCATTTCGTAGACCAATCAGACCACCACTGGAACCATCACCTTGAGGTAATTTTTTTTCCCTCTCTATTTGTTTCATGCATACATACATCACGATGCATTGGGGACAGTGCATGAGTTAAGTGTGGGGGAGGGTTTACTAACATAGAGTTTTTATATTTTCTTTCTTTTTACACTTCTTTTAGGATATTCTTAGAATTTCCCTTTTGTATAGAATTTTTCTTTCTTTAAAAGCTTTTTGAAATAAGAGACAATGTTTTGATCTATTTTTAAAGAAAATTAAGATGATCTTAGAAATTAAGAAAACCTTAATTATGACATCTAAACCTAGTCGAAATAATGAATCTTAATTAAGATTATAGGCATGGAAGATAAATTGGAGAGATAATTTTATCTGAATATTTTGCCTTAGATAGTATGCACTTCACACTTACACATTTTTGGGATGGAAACAAAGACCTAAAATGCCATAAAATAAAAATAAATAAAAAAGAAATATATATATGAAGAAAAAAAATCACTCATTAAGCTGGATGACTATGCCTCAAGAAGCGTGAGTATTCACGCCTAAAGGTGGTAATAAGGAACAAATTTTTCCTCTTAGTTTTGTGGCCTTGTTTACTCGAGTCCTTAAACCTGAGGGATGTTTTCTCCTCTGGTGCCCTAAGACTGTCCGGTCTGGGAGTCATCAGTTAAAGGCTCACTACTCAGGTGAACTAGAAAGCCTATGAAAACTAATGGAAGAAAAAATAAGAAAAAGAAAAAATATATTATATAAATAAATGGCTTGATGGTTAGAGTTGAAATCCTACAAATTTTCACTATCACAAAGTGCAAATTATCTAGGTTTTATGAATGATAAAATATTCAATCCAATTTTGAATTCTTACCTTAATTGAAGACAAAATCTTGCATATAGATTAAGTTTAAGAAAGAATAATTTTTGGTGGACTTATGACCTTAGATCACTTATATTTTTGTAAAAATATTTCGTAAATTTGTCTCTCTTTCAAAATGTGTTTTCAAAATACTAATATTTGTCTTCTTTCTTTATGCATTTTGCGGGTGCAATCCGCTAAAAATCCTCAGGAGAGAAAACTCCTCCTCTAGGGGTAACCTAGAGGTTTAACGGCATATTGCACACACTCAGTGCAATCGCGTCACCTGCGAAAGTGGTGTAATAACATTTATAGTATAGTTTTTCTTTTCTTATTTTGCTCGGGACGAGCAAAAAGATAAGGGTGAGGGTGTGATTAGTCTACAATTCTGTATTATAACATCGCATTTTCCTACTGATCTATGAATAAAATATCGGTCTAAACAATATTTTGGTCTCTCTTGCAGATAATTAAGACAAGGAGGACAAAAGGGTAATAAGAGCTTAATTAAACCCATGCCGGGTAATTAAATCCGCATTTCTTGGAGGTCAAGCATGGGAGTTTTTAGAAGATGTATTGAACCTAGACTCTTGCGAGTGTCAGACGAAGATCCGAACGAATATACCCGAAGCCAAGTATACCAAGAAGGTCCTAGAAGTGACGGGGATACGCTCGCCAAAATCAGGGACTTAAGTCCTTGGTTGGCCACGGTTCCGCGGCCCTATAGGAGAGCCACGCGTCAATTTTCGACGCGTGGCCTCGCCTCGTCTTCTAGAAGCTCGTTTTGCTTATATATATACCCCTGCAGAGGCCCGAAACGCAAGCAGATTTGGATTTAGGCTAGATTTTCTATCTTTTAGTATAGTATAGTGTAGGTGTTCTTCTTCTTACTTTTGTATTTTTATTTTCTTTTATATTCATGTATTAGGGCAGAGAGATTCAGAGAGAGAAAGAGAGAGAGATTGATGTAATGATGGTGACAATCTATGTAAAGGTGTCTCCTTTCTTCTCTATTGTAATTTTCTCAATCTTTTACATGATGCTTAGCTAACTTTTCTTCTCATGACAATCTAACTACTAGCCACTAACCATTTAACCACTTACTTGATAATCCACGTGAATCTAATAGCCTCTATAAGGCCTTACTCTTGCAAGAGCCATTGATGGCTCATGATGATGGATTCTAACATTTCTAACATCTAACCCATTAACTTGCTAATTTGTAATGTCTTTTTATTTCATGCTCATTTCTAACCGGTTTTATGATTTAATAGTAGCTTGCAACTTATTGTGTGATATGGATGTATTGTTTGAATGTAAAAGAACAATCTTATGAGTCATGCTTTGTATCGTTTCTTGAAACCAAGGACTAGTAATAGCCAGGATCCATATGAGGCAACCATCACTAAGAGGTTAGCATGGTTAGTGGAGCAATTAGTAGTTAGTAGCCATGGTTTTTTTTTTTATAGTTCTTTCCTTCTTGTTACTTGTTTTAAAAACTATTTTCCAAAACCTCTTCTCATTTCATTTGTTTTTATCATTTTTCTATTTTCTTCTCCACCAATTCACAACCATTTCTCTTTTATTTTCACATCGTCGTTTCATCGCCTTCTCCACCTATCACTTCTGGATTTCTTTTTTTATTTTCTTTTTCATTCTTTTAACAAAGAAGACTTGTTAACAACTGACGTGAATAAGAACTGTTAATACTTCTATCGCCTCCCATCCCTGTGAATTCGACCCGTTGAGCCAATGCTATAACGGAAGTATCGAGTAAACATTAGCACACACAAGTTTTTCATTGATTTCATAAAACATACATTTTTAAAGTGCCGGTTCCGCGCGATCAGAAAGCTAGGAGTTAAAGGCTTGTTGCATACGCTAAGTGTAACAGCGATCCCTGCGAAAGTGAGTTAAGTTTTATTTTGTTTTCTTCTACTTTTGCTCAGGACTAGCAATATGTAGCTTTTGGGGTGTGTTGAGTCTTCTATTCAAGCATAATTACTGCATATTCGCACTGCATTATCACCATTATTCTTTTTAAAAACTTAAATTAAATCATTTTATAGGATATTGGCAAAACATCACGTCATGAATTCATTAGTTTTAGTAATATTCTTACATATCTAAGATAAGATATGCATGTTTGTTTTGACATATATTAAACAATCAGCTAAACAATCAGCAAGATCTCAGCAAAAATCCCAACAACATGCCAACAAGATCTTAGCAAAACAATCAAATCTCATACCTAAACAAATCAAATCTTAATACAAACAAATGCAACAATATTAACAGCTATAAAATATGGAGAGAACAAGGAAGGGAAGTGTGGAGGGGCTCGGCAGAAAGCTAGAAGGAAATTAATCATCAGCTTAATTAAGGGCTTAGCAGAGTATTTTGTTTAAAGAGAATGATGTTTTCTTTTGTTCTCTTTAGAGAGAGCTTATTTAATTCCTTTGTACTCCAAAGATCGTCAGTTGTAAGCTTAATAACAAAGAAGTTTCTTCTTCTATTTTTAAATTTCTTTTTAGTTGAGCTTGTTTTCATGCTTTTGTTTTATTTTTATCATTTTTTTAAACGCAGGAAAGAAAGCTCGGGAAGCTGGTCTCTTTGCAATCGAGCTTGAAGAGAATCAAAGTCCTCTCTCTCTCTCTCCCTCTCAGTCTCTCAATTTTCTTGTCTTATTTCATTTTTCCCAAGTAATGTCTCTCATAGATTAATACTTTTTATTTCTTATTTCATCTCTTTAATTCTAATTCATCTTTAAGCTTAATTGTTAAAACATTTTAAAATTACAAAATCCAAATCACTCATTCGCCAAACTTCCAACTGGATAAAAATTAAAATTCAGATTTTAAAAATTGTGGTTTTCTACAAGTCTCTGTGGGTTCAATCCTTTTCTTACCAATATGCTATTTTTCTAAAAATTTAAAAGCAAGATTTGATTTTTATAATTTGTGTTCGGTGCAAATAATGATGGAAAATTTCACAACATTGGAGTCGCAACACTCTTGTGCATACTACTTGCTTTATTTCTATTGCTCATTAGTTTGTCGGTTTTTCTCATCTAAGCGAGAAGGCAATTGTGCACCTCAACTTTTATTCAAGAGGCATTAAGAGGAAAAGTTTTAGAGCTCTTTATTGAAAATTCATCTTCACTTCTTATTTGAGTTGACCTTTTTTAGTTGTTAGTTTAAATTGTTGTATTTTCGCATTTAGATTAGCATATCACCTATTCACCCCACTCTAAATGATTTTGAGTTGGCGGGTTCTGATTATGGCAATTATGCTTCACTTTGGTGGTTCTACACAGCCTGTAACAAATTAATGTTAATCAAGTATTCGAAAGTGGTCGAGCTTGTGTATGTTAATGGAGGGCACCAAGGTGCGAATGAATGTAGTAGAATGACTATGAAGTGAGAAACCCTCTCCATAGAGCTTTTTAACAGGACACAATGACATTACTTTGTGCCAGTAGCAGGTGAAGAACTTGCTAACTTGGCATCTTTTCAATCACATTATTACCACACTGTTGTCTCGCAACGATACTCTTAAACTTGACAAAGTAATTTCCACTCTATTGCTAAATGAGTCTAGGCGAAATAATTGTAATGATGGGTTATCGGGTCAGAGTTGTTCCTTGATTGCTGTAGGTCGGCAGAGTAGAAGACCATACAAGGAGATTTTGTCAAAGGATAAAATAAGGAAAGAGAAAATGAGAGGAGAAAGAAGATCTTAGTGTGTGGTGGCTAAGGTGGGAGAGTGTGATTAAATAATTTTTCTCTCCAAAATTTGTCTGTTGTTATGATCTTCTTATTTGTATGCAATTAATCCAAATAGTATTGCCACCTTTTGCGTTAAAAATGTTTCAACGACAGTGGAAGAGCAAGCCAATTTTCAATTTTTTTTTCACAACTACTTATTAAAATAAGAAATGTAGTTCTTTAATTTCTCAAATAAGTTTTTCTTGGCAGGATCGTTTCAGATAGGACACTCCTACACTCTTGAATATTTTTCCGTTTGGATCCTCGTCTTCACCAACAGTGCTTCTAGCTGTTGTCATACCTGCAGCATATTTGAAAAAGTAAGCACTTTGATAGGATTATTGTTCTCAGGATTGTTGCATGCATTGATATTGGTTACTATCTTTCATGTACACTCGAAGAAGAAAAGTTGTTCGGAACAAAATCAACTTAATTCTATCTTTTGTATAGTATGTATAATTGTCATTATTGATGATCTCTCTCATGACAGTGAGTGGGTTGTAGAGGATGACAAGTCTTTTCTTGACAACAAACCTGAAGGGGGTTTTCTAGATATGAACGTAATCCATACAATCAATTGCATTAGAGGTAGATGGCAAGGCTTCACAGAGAAAAAGAAAATGAATTGGTAATGCTTCATCTAAATATTATACTTAAATATTCTTCGAAATGGTTACGAAACGAATAAACAATTTATGAATCTTGCATCATATGTTTCTGAATGAATTAACATCAAGAGTGAGATGGGAGATACGGTTGTTGATCTAGAAGATGCTCGTGCTATCTTAGAGGAGGATAATTTGATATTTAAAGATATGTTGAGTGTGAGAATGGTTTGTAATCACAAGGAATTCAAAACTTTGTAATTTTAAGTTTTTATATTTTGTATTTTGTATCTATGACTGCTACTACATGAGGACTACATGTGACGTTTGTGACTCTTGTTTAAAAACTTTGAATATTTCTTTGCAAGTTAACTAGGTTTGTGTAAAATTAAGTTCACCTCAATTAACTTTTGATTGGCTTATCTTGGACACATGGTGTCGTTATGAGCTTTGAATTAAATTAATATGAAGATATCATTTTTGTTTATGATACTATATCAAATTTCAGCAAGTCCAAAAGTAGAAAGTAATTGAATCTTAGACGTGGGCTTGTGCTTTATTTGCTATTTTTACAGAAGGTGGTTGGCTAGTCATGGGCAAATCAGCAACTAATGCTCCATCTTTAATTAATTTAATTCTCATGTGAGGTCATAAAAGACAGCTCATGCTCCATATTGAAGTGCTATTTTTTCGTGTGACAATTGCCATCTTAAAGGAGGCCTAAATGGTCTATAGATCTCTCTCTCTCCACAAGATGTGAAATAACCCAAACTTAGATACATTGCAAAAATTAAACAGGAAACCTCTCAGTTCATTTTTTAATGGCTTTCTATATTTGCTCTTGCAGTACTACTAGCTTTGTGCCCTTGAAATCTGTAAGGTCAAATAGAATGTTGTTGTGCCATGCACAAGGTGGTGTACGTCCTAAAACCTCCTCCATAGCCGCTAAAACCTCACCGGAACTCACTAATAATAGTGAGCGGCGATCCGCAAATTACCCGCCAAGCGTGTGGGAGGACGGATACATACAGTCGTTAAGGATTGATTTCATGGTGATCTCCCTTTATATTCTATGATAATTACCTATTACAGGTTTTGCTAGCTAGTACTAATTACAGCAACATTGACAACGTAGGGAGACGATGTTGATTCCCAGATCAGGAAGTTAAAGGAAGAGGTGAGGCATCTTCTTGGCGAGGGAACTGAACTTGTTCGTCTACTTCAGGTTGTCGACGCCCTGCAGCAGCTCGGAGTGGCATATCACTTTGAAAAGGAGATCAATGACGTATTGATCACCATATACAAATCAAAAGAGAACACAATCATGGAGATGAAGGATGACCTTTATGCTACATCCTTGTTCTTTAGACTTCTGAGGGAACATGGGTTCCATATCTCACCAGGTATATACACTTACTATGCATTTATTTACTTTAGTTTGATATGTATAACTGTGATAAATAATTGACTAACCTTTGATTTTATGTAGTTATACTTTTAAGTCCTGACAAATGAATTTGACAATTTGAATCAATTCTCTTGACCTTTTTCTTTATGTTCTGATTATAATTTGGCAATTGAATTTTGTTCAATTGTAGATATTTTCAACAACTTTAAAGATGAAAAAGGCAGCTTCAACACCAATCTTTTTAATGACATCAAAGGCATATTGAGTCTCTATGAGGCCTCCTTTCTTGCAATAGAAGGGGAGGATCAAATGGATGAAGCCAGACAATTCACAACTGATTGTCTCAAAGATCTTACTAAAAGATTCTTAATAGAGCCATCAATGAAGGAGAAAGTGACTCATGCATTAGAGCTCCCCTTGCATTGGAGGATGCAAAGGCTACACACTCGGTGGTTCATAGACCAATGTGAGAGAGAAGAGGACATGGACCCTTCACTGCTCAAATTGGCAAAATTAGATTTCAATATGCTGCAAGGAATTTATATAAAAGAACTCAAGGAGTTGTCGAGGTAAAGACATATACTCATTAACTTATGCCTACAATGGACACACCGTAGAATAATTATTTCGTGAATTTACTCGATACTATCTTTAGCTGTGAAATAACTTACATTGTGGGGCTGGTGATGATGATTTAGGTGGTGGATGAATCTCGATCTTGGCCAGAGCCTAGGTTTTGCAAGAGATAGGTTAGTAGAGAACTATTTTTGGGCAGTAGGCTGGGCTTTTGAGCCAAAATTTTCGAGAACTAGGGAAGCAATGACCAAGGCCAATTGCTTTGTAACAATGATCGATGATGTATATGATGTTTACGGCTCACAGGAGGAACTTGAGCTCTTTACAGATGCTGTTATTAGGTAATGAACATCGTATCCTACACATAGATCACAATAATTATTCTATGGTGAAAAGAGCTAACAACAATTCCTTAAGAAAATAAAAAAGGAAAAATGAAGACAGAAAACAAGATAAACTTTTTAACAACAACTAAGTGTTTTGTCAATTTTAACAAAAACTAACATAAATCCATATATTTGGATGATTGATTTAGGTGGGAGATAGGTGCCATTGAACAACTTCCGAATTATATGAAGATTCTCTTTATCGCACTTTTCAACACGACTAATGATATTGCTTACAAAACTTTGAAATTAAAAGGAATAGATGTTCTTCCATACGTAAAGAGAGCTGTAAGTCTTAATTTCCTCACACCTCTATATACTGATAATCTATTTTTTTTTTCAGTTAACCTAGAGACCACTTGCCTTCTCTAAATTACTCATGAATTTCCTTTTCTTCTCAAATTTTCTAGTGGGCGGATCTTTGTAAATCATACTTATTTGAGGCTAAATGGTTCGCTGAAGGATACACGCCGACACTAAAGGAGTACCTAGATAATGCATGGATTTCAATATCAGGACACATCGCACTAACACATGCTTATTGTACGAGTGATGATTTAACTGAGGAAGCACCAGAATGCTTCAACTTTTACCTGATATTGTTTGTCACTCGTCTATGCTCCTTCGCCTTCATGATGATTTGGCGACTTCAACGGTATAAGTCTTTCCTCTCTTTAAATATATATTGCATTAGCACTTATTCCTCATTTCTTCGACCTAGGATTTTGATGCAGGCCGAGCTTGAAAGAGGCGTTGTTCCCAAGTCCATTCAATGTTATATGCATGAGAATGGAGTCACAGAGGCCATCGCTCGTGAGCACATAAGCGAGATGGTTACTTCCACATGGAAGAAGCTGAATGGTGATCGCATTGCTAATTCCTCTTTTGTCGAATCCTTCAAAAAGTAGCGTTAAATATCCCGAGGATGTCACAATGCATATATCAAAATGGAGATGGATATGGGGAACCTGGAGGAAAAACCAAGGATCAAATCTTCTTTCTACTGATTGATTCTATTCCACTTTAAAGGATTGATTGTTACAATAACTCCCCAAAAAATATTATTTCTAAAGTTACACTGTAAATTTAGGTAAGTAATACCAATCAGTATCACAAGTGCCAATGTACTGCAGAAAAAAATCTTTCATGTATGAAATAGCTCTTTGATACATGATGTATGTCTATGCATATGAAAACTGTATGTGTATAGTAAGTCAAGTCATTTTAAAATAATATAAATTAGACCCAACTTTCTTTATAATAATGCCTGTGGAGAATCTCCGCATTGCTATTCTTCTCATAATATCACAATTGGTGAAGCCAAATACTAATATGTATACTTGTTAGAATATGAATATAATACTCTCAGTCCTTAACATATAATGCGGGCATCATGAAGCCGTCAAAAATTACCGTCAAAGCCAATTCAAAATCTAGAAAGTATACCGAAGGAGACTCAAGAGAACCATGATTATTGGGTTTTAGAAGCAAATTTTGTTAATGAAGAAGTTTTGTAATCCTAATAGTAACAGAGTTTCCATTTTTTCTTCTCTATGTATTGGAGTTGTAGTAGAATTAGTTGTTGCCTATTTTATATTTTTTTTATTTTTACTTTTTTATGTTATTTATTTATTTTAAGAGTTGATTTTGAAATCTAAGTTGAAGTAGCAGAGAGATACAATTTTGTAACATGTATAAGGCTCCTATTTATTCACTTTGAAAAGAACAGCTAATGAAACCTTTTACTCTCAATTGAGTTTAATTTAGATTCTTTGATTCTCTTTTCTAATAGTGGTGGGATGCCCTATTAGACTTAGTTAGTAGTGAAATATTTTAATTGATTTATCCATTTCTATTCCCTCTTTCTATTTTCCCTTCAAATTTCCCTCTCAAATAAATCTCCAACGCCAAATCTCTCTCCCTTGCCACACTACAGGAACTTCGAAGCCCCGCTTTCCCTCCTCACGGCCAAGGACAATCAGCGACACCCATACCCACGTGAGCCCAAGGACAATCCCCAAGCCCTGCACAAAATTCCAATTAAAAGGCAAGTAGTTGTTGGCCCAATGGCCTTCCACTCTAGTTTTGATGATGATCAACTCATGTAGTTATATTTACTAATATTCTTGTGTTTCTAAGTTTCAGATCATTAGCAGGATATTAGTGTTGGTGATTAGCTTCAACAAGGTGTTTGGAAGCTTATCATGGTGATTCCGGTGCCAAAGCTTAAAGATCATACCTTTGCACTCGGTGGATCGCGTTTGGGAGCAAGTCTACTTGAAGATGGAGATCATCAAGAGAAGACTTAGGTATCCTAGTTTAGTTTAGTGTGTTTTAGATCCATTTGTAAAGCTTAGTTTAGTTGATATGCTCAAGTGCACAAACACACACGTTTTATGTTTTAATGTGTGATTTTATGAATAGTTGGATCAAAACAAGTTTTCATGATTTATATGTATAGTAGATGTTTCTAGTTATACATACATGCTTAACTTATAGACAAACTTATTTTGACATTCCTATTCATGTTTTGGAAAAATCTAGTTTGATAAAAATACAAGTTTTATTTATGATAAATTGGCAGGACACAAAATGAATTGATATGATTGATATATGTCTTGAAATTTTTATCACAAGTTTAGTTTTCAAGTAAAATGATAAAACATATTTTTGTGGATTTTTTAGAAGTGTTAAAAGATTTTTTTTTTTTTTACAAATTTTCTATCTCAAAAATCTGCCCAGAAAAACTGTATTTCAGGCAGACCGGTCGACCGGGACAGTCGACCGGCTGCTGTGTCCGGATATGCACAGGCCGTGCATGTCCGTCGGTCGACCGGGTCACGGACCCAGTCGACCGATATAGAGAGTCTGCTCTCTGTATCTTTTCGGTCGACTGGGTCGGTCGACCGATAGAAGGAAACTGTGTTTCCTTCTTGTTGGTCGGTCGACTGGCAGTCGACCGAAGCCCCAACGGTCATATTTTCGACCGTTGCCGGTCGACCGGGCCGGTCGACCGGTGGCTGTCAGAATTGCCACATCAGCCTAACGGCTAGTTTTCTGGTTTGGCCTATATATACCCTATTCATTTGGGATTTTGGCTAAGGTTTTTAAGAGAAAAATTTCTGGTTTTTAGCAGAGTTTAAAAGAGTTTTAAAAAGAGTTTTAGTGCTTTTAACTTCTCATCTTTATTGATTTGGGTTTTGGAAAAATCAAAGAAATTGGAATTTGGGATTTTTGTATTGGCATTCATTCTCTATCTTTTACAAGAAATTTCCCAAGTGTTTTTCTTTGTTGCTTGTTTTTCAAAACACCTAGTTTCCACACTTGAGCTATCTTCTATCCTAAACTATTAGGATCTTTGTTTTTGTGGAAAAGAAAGAAAAGAGAAAGAAAAGAGAGTTTGTAGTTTTGGAACCACTTGTTGTAAACACCCTTTTATTTGTGAATCCCTCTTCGGTAGAGGTGATCGGGTGATTGGTTTGTGAGCCTCTTAAGGAGAGGCATTTGTTGTGGTTGGCTACGGGCCGTATCCCTCTTCGGTAGAGGTGGATTGTGTGTTGTATTGCCTCGGTGGCATTGTAAGTTGAGAGAGGAGTTAGGGGCTCCTATAGTGGATTAGAAATCCTACACGGTGGTGTAGGCGGGGAAGTAGAGCTAGGGGCTCGAACCTCGAAACAAATTTGTGTGTTTGCGATTGATCCAATTACTCTCAACTCTACTCTCTTATATTTGTGCAAGCATCATTCATTCATTGCATCATATATTTTTGCGTGGGATTGAGCATATTCATACTTGCTTGCATTTGCACCTTGCATATTATTCATATTGTTATATATTGTATATGCTTGGATTGCTTGTGTGTGTGCAACACTTATACTCATCCAACAAGAGCTTCATATAGCAACCTCAACCCATTCAAGGGGAATCAAGAGGTGCTTGTCCAGAGCCTCGCAAGGGGAATTCGGCAACACTTGTTGGATTGTACTAAGTGTTCTTGTAAGATTGTTTTAGCTTCCGCATTTAGCACACTTAGTTTGCATTAAGTTCACTAGATTAGCACTTTCACCTATTCACCCCCCCTCTAGGTGTACTTTCAATTGGTATCAGAGCTAGTGCTCCTGATATTAGGCTTAACATCCTAGGAGTGATCCATTTGCTTGCTAATCTACATTTGCATTTGTTCATTTGCACGCATATAGTTTACCATGGACTTCATGACCCCACCTATGTATGATGCTTCCAACATTCTTGTTTGGAAGACTAGGATGTCCATTTACCTACAAACCCTAGTTTACATGTTTATCTTGCGGCTACCAAGAAATGCTATCTTGGTAACCTCACTCATATAAGGGCCAATGCACAAGCCCTAGAGGCTATTAGAAACACATTGCCTAAAGATTATCTTTTACATGTTTCTAATATTGATTCCGCTTTTGTAGTATGGAATTTATTGACAACCACAACCGCTACCTCCGGGCTTCAAGAACAAATCCAAAAGGAAGAGGAATCTAGTGGAGAATCCGATTCTCAATGCTTCATGGTCCAAGGGAATGACTCCCTTGAGGTACATTCGGAACCCCACTTAGATTGTGATGATAGTGCTAGTTCTTCATGTGATGATAATATTGATTCCCATGCCTTAAATGAAGAACTTTCTATTGTGTGTGAAAAATTAATTGAAAAGTATAAGATTTTGAAAAAGAAAAGTCTAGGAATTGAAAATGAAAACAAGTGTTTGCATTCTAGACTTGATAATGTTTTACAAGAGAAGGATGAGGTTTCTAGTGAATGTGACTCACTTAGATCTCAACTAAGTCTTGCACTTAAAGAAAATGATTTTTTAAAGTCTAAAAATAATTGTGAAAATGCCTTGAAAAATAATGATACTTTATCTTCAAAGGTAGAATTTGTTTTAAAAGAAAATGAGACTTTAAAAAGAGAAATTGATTTCATTTCAAAAAAATTAGAAATTTGTTTAAGTAAAAATAATTCTTTGAAAAATGATATGTCTTCTCATGTTTGCCATGCTAGGGTAGTATCACACACTTCACCTATTGCATGCCACACCTCTTCTTCAATTAACAATGATATATCCATGCTTAAGAAGAAGGTAGATTGTTTGGGCTCCACTATGAGCCAATGTGCTATGAATCATACACGGTTGGAAACTTTGCTTCGAAAGAAACAAGTTCCATCCTTCATGCATGCACACCCTCCACGGCATACACATGCTCCTCACGGACACCATCCTAACACTATGTATGCTCATGTGTACACTTGTACACATTGTGGTCGAAAAGGCCATCTTGCTAAATTTTGCTATGATAGATTAAATACTCCAAATTTAACAAAGAAATATGTTTGGGCTAGAGAAGGGACTAACCCCCATGGACCCAAAAGACAATGGGTACCAAAGACCACCCCTCCAATTTTTGATGTAGGTGAGGGCTCTCACATGACGTGAGAGTGTTGGCACCTTGGAGTGGATGTGTTCCATGCTTAAAGAATATTTTTTGGATGCATCACTTTCAAGGGAGAAGATTTGGTGGAAAGGACCACCATGTTTTGGAGACAAGGAAAGTTGCCTTCTAAGGCTTTGGTAACAATTCCTAACTCCTTATTATTGTTTACATGTTCATATCATTTGTTTTATAGCATGTCATTGTTTAATGTTCACTATGTTATATCATGTTCATTAGATTAGTGATATACATGCTTAGTTGTTTAGAGACACCCATGCTCAATATAGATTTATATTTGTGTGATCTCACTCTTGATCTAATATGTATATCCTAGATCTAATGCATATGCATATACATATTGATCATATGAACGTTTGTTTCATGTTTTAGTTGTATCATGTTGTTTTATATGTGTTTTGTGCTTCATGTGGTATATACATGTTTAAATGTAGATTTTATCAAAACTTGCATGTATACATGTACACTTAGTGAGAACAAATTGACTTATATATGTTTTGCCCTTCATGCTCATTTGTACCCACTATGTGCACAAGTATAGGCTAGTTTTGATGATTCCTTTATTTATACTTGTCATACCTATTTTTATGATTCTACTTCATGTATATGTATTTTAAATTCAAACCTAATAAATATACATGTATACCCATGAGTCTTTTGCCTTCAATGCAAATATTTTTAATAGACTCGTTTATGGTTGGGATATGTATGCATATTGTTAGATTTAGATGGATCATACATATACCTAGAAGTTGGTTCACAAAATAAAAGAATTTTGATGAATTTATGTGTTTTGTTTTAACAAAATGATATTCGTGTTTGTCTTGTGCTTAATGATTTGATTACTTGTTTAAGTATTAGTCTTCATTAAGACTAGTTATATACCTATACATATAGTGGGACACAAATAAATCTATATATGACTGGGTTGAATGCTTATTTGTTCCCATTAGTTGTATGAGTATAGTCTAGTTTTGATGATTCATATATTTTAGACTTGTATTCATATTTTTTAATTTATATGAGTTTTAATTTCGTGTATATGTTTATTTTGCCAAAACATTAAGATATACATGTATAATCCTTGAGTCTTTTGCCCTTCATGCAAATCCTTATATATGGACTCAATTGTGTTTAGGATATGTATGTATACTTATTGTGTTGACAATTTATACATATACCTTGAAATGAAATTAGTTAATGAAAATTGGTTTTTCGTGTTTTCATATTTAAGTTTTACTTCATGTATATGTCCATCTAGTTCAAACTAATCCTATACATATACATTCCTTTTTGAGCCACGTGCCTTCATGCATATACTTTGTGGACTCGTTTGTATTTTGGAAATGTATGTATACCTTAGTTTATACTAGACATACATATGCCTTGAAGATTAAGTAGTTCTATGATCTTTTGTTTTAGATAAGTATTATTGTTTAAAGGAATTAAAAGAGCTTAATGAAATATTTTCATAATTGATTTTCACATGTTAGTTATACACTCGTAATTACTACCTTATTCATGTTTTGTTTCTCATGAGTTGTGCTTTATTGATTAGAGTGAATGATTATTATGTGATTTTCATTTCTATGAAAAATAATCTTGTTTTATTCCTTGCTTGAAGGATTTCGTACTAGTTTACAAAACTTTCCATTTTTAACTAGTTCGAATTCTTCTTTGTAATATGAGATATACCATGCTTGTTATTTCAATTGGTATCATTGAACTCTTTCAATTGGTGTCAATTTGATCTTCTTGTATACTCATATAAGTTTTGTATATGTATGCTTACTCTTTCAAGAATATCAATGTCAATCGGTATCTAATTTTCATACATATATTTTTGTTTATGCTAGTGCTTGAGTTTCAATTGTGTTTAAATTGATTACTTTAAATTGGTATCAAGACTATGCATTATTTTAGTTGGTATTTCATAAAGGGGGAGAAATTCAATTGGGATTTGACTCTCACTCCCTTGCTTTATGTTAAAATTGAAACTATATTTTAACATTATTGATCTCAAAAGTTTTCAAATTGGTATCAGGTGTTTAAAAGAACATATTTCTCTTAATGATGTCAAGATGTTTATGTTGAGTATTTTAATTGGTATTTCAAAATTTTTTTATGAAAGTTTCAATAGTTTTGACTTACATTGCCTATATGTGTATAGATTCATGTTGAGTGTATCCTATATTGAGGAGCTTGACAACTCTTCTTTATGAGATACACGTGTGTAAGGAGAGCTTCACATCTCTTTTTATGCATTACGTATTTTGTGTTATGTGAATTAGGGCGTGTCTTCCTTTCTTCATGTAATTCATATATGTAGGGAAGCTAACTTAACGTCTTCCTCTTCATGAATGTCTATCTCACATACGATTTATTGATCCATATTGAATTTCTATTGGTATCTAGATGCACTTCATTGACATATTTTTAATTGATATCAATGTTTGATGTTTAACCCTTTATTGGTTCTTGATTTAGAACAAAAAGGGGGAGAATAATTTGTTTTTATAATTTTACCCCTTTATTGATGATTGACAAAAGGGGGAGAAGAATTTGGCTTTTATATGCATGTATTTGTTTTAATAAGTTTTATTAAGAATGTGTTGTTTATGTTATTGGTATCTAGAGCTTAGAGTTTGTCTTACTTCATTGGTATCTAGAGCTATAACATGTTTATATTGTTTAATATTTTTTATGCATGAGTTAAGGGGGAGCTTCTTTGAAGCTTAACTTTAATCCATGCATATATAACTCCATGAGTTAAGGGGGAGCTTCTTTGAAGCTTAACTTTAATCCATGCATATATAACTCCATGAGTTTTGTCATCATCAAAAAGGGGGAGATTGTTGGCCCAATGGCCTTCCACTCTAGTTTTGATGATGATCAACTCATGTAGTTATATTTACTAATATTCTTGTGTTTCTAAGTTTCAGATCATTAGCAGGATATTAGTGTTGGTGATTAGCTTCAACAAGGTGTTTGGAAGCTTATCATGGTGATTCCGGTGCCAAAGCTTAAAGATCATACCTTTGCACTCGGTGGATCGCGTTTGGGAGCAAGTCTACTTGAAGATGGAGATCATCAAGAGAAGACTTAGGTATCCTAGTTTAGTTTAGTGTGTTTTAGATCCATTTGTAAAGCTTAGTTTAGTTGATATGCTCAAGTGCACAAACACACACGTTTTATGTTTTAATGTGTGATTTTATGAATAGTTGGATCAAAACAAGTTTTCATGATTTATATGTATAGTAGATGTTTTCTAGTTATACATACATGCTTAACTTATAGACAAACTTATTTTGACATTCCTATTCATGTTTTGGAGAAATCTAGTTTGATAAAAATACAAGTTTTATTTATGATAAAATTGGCAGGACACAAAAATGAATTGATATGATTGATATATGTCTTGAAATTTTTATCACAAGTTTAGTTTTCAAGTAAAATGATAAAACATATTTTTGTGGATTTTTTAGAAGTGTTAAAAGATTTTTTTTTTTTTTACAAATTTTCTATCTCAAAAATCTGCCCAGAAAAACTGTATTTCAGGCAGACCGGTCGACCGGGACAGTCGACCGGCTGCTGTGTCCGGATATGCACAGGCCGTGCATGTCCGTCGGTCGACCGGGTCACGGACCCAGTCGACCGATATAGAGAGTCTGCTCTCTGTATCTTTTCGGTCGACTGGGTCGGTCGACCGATAGAAGGAAACTGTGTTTCCTTCTTGTTGGTCGGTCGACTGGCAGTCGACCGAAGCCCCAACGGTCATATTTTCGACCGTTGCCGGTCGACCGGGCCGGTCGACCGGTGGCTGTCAGAATTGCCACATCAGCCTAACGGCTAGTTTTCTGGTTTGGCCTATATATACCCTATTCATTTGGGATTTTGGCTAAGGTTTTTAAGAGAAAAATTTCTGGTTTTCAGCAGAGTTTAAAAGAGTTTTAAAAAGAGTTTTAGTGCTTTTAACTTCTCATCTTTATTGATTTGGGTTTTGGAAAAATCAAAGAAATTGGAATTTGGGATTTTTGTATTGGCATTCATTCTCTATCTTTTACAAGAAATTTCCCAAGTGTTTTTCTTTGTTGCTTGTTTTCCAAAACACCTAGTTTCCACACTTGAGCTATCTTCTATCCTAAACTATTAGGATCTTTGTTTTTGTGGAAAAGAAAGAAAAGAGAAAGAAAAGAGAGTTTGTGGTTTTGGAACCACTTGTTGTAAACACCCTTTTATTTGTGAATCCCTCTTCGGTAGAGGTGATCGGGTGATTGGTTTGTGAGCCTCTTAAGGAGAGGCATTTGTTGTGGTTGGCTACGGGCCGTATCCCTCTTCGGTAGAGGTGGATTGTGTGTTGTATTGCCTCGGTGGCGTTGTAAGTTGAGAGAGGAGTTAGGGGCTCCTATAGTGGATTAGAAATCCTACACGGTGGTGTAGGCGGGGAAGTAGAGCTAGGGGCTCGAACCTCGAAACAAATTTGTGTGTTTGCGATTGATCCAATTACTCTCAACTCTACTCTCTTATATTTGTGCAAGCATCATTCATTCATTGCATCATATATTTTTGCGTGGGATTGAGCATATTCATACTTGCTTGCATTTGCACCTTGCATATTATTCATATTGTTATATATTGTATATGCTTGGATTGCTTGTGTGTGTGCAACACTTATACTCATCCAACAAGAGCTTCATATAGCAACCTCAACCCATTCAAGGGGAATCAAGAGGTGCTTGTCCAGAGCCTCGCAAGGGGAATTCGGCAACACTTGTTGGATTGTACTAAGTGTTCTTGTAAGATTGTTTTAGCTTCCGCATTTAGCACACTTAGTTTGCATTAAGTTCACTAGATTAGCACTTTCACCTATTCACCCCCCCTCTAGGTGTACTTTCAGTAGTAAACTGCAAACTGAAATTGTATTCACGGACATCTAAGATACAATTTCAATTCCTCGTTCTTTATTTACTAGTCCAGTTACATCTCTAGTCTATTATCTCTATTGCTCCATTATCCACAAATACTAAGAGTGAGTGATTCTGCTTAGGTCTTGTAGTTGTTTGACTTCTTTATTATGTGAAGAGTTTAATTTCCTTCATAAGCAATAGTTTCTAATTAGTTTTTTAAGTATTGAAATCGATTAAGTATTTGCATAATCAACATAACATAACTTGATATTATCTATTTTAATCCAATTCTTATTCATGATCTTTCTTATTGGTGGAGCGTATTTTTGAGTTATTTTTATCTTTTGCTTTTGCTCATGTACACATATCACATCATCTTGGTATCAGAGGTACAAATCCAATCCAAAACTACTTATATTATAAGTTTAATATTTTACGTCTCCAATTTCTTATCAATATTGATCTTGTCCACTATAAAATTGTGAGGGTGAGATTCTGTTTGCCCACTAGTTCATAACTTTCTCTATTGATTAATGAACTGCACCCGTATACCATTTGCATTAAAATAATATTTTAATTTTGAAATCGATGAGCATACACATGTTAAAGAAACATATTAAATATTAACTGTTTTAAGCTTTCTTACCAACGATCGTTCTTATTGTTGAAATATTTTATTGAGTTATTTTTGAAAGTACACCTAGAGGGGGTGAATAGGTGCATGACTAATCTAATGACAAATAATGCGAAATTAAAACTTACTTGCAACACAATTAGTGTAACCAAAGAGTATAGCCGAATTTCTGGTGAAGGGCTCTGGACTATCTCCTCTAAATTCCTCTAAATAAGAGTTGAGGTGCTATGGTTCAACACAAGTGAGGCACACAAATCATACCATACATATAAATGATATGGACAATATGAATCAATGCAAGATATAAAAAAAGAGAGAGTTAGAGATAGTGGATCAATCGCAAACAACAAGATATGTTTCAAGGTTCGAGCCACTGCTCTACGTCCCCGCCTTCACACAGAAGGATTTTCACTATGTCGTTCACACAGGACTTCCCACACAGGGAACCTCCACTGAGGATTTAGGTAATACAAAGTAGGAGTACACAACTCCTCTCCAACAAACACAACCTCTACACAAGAGGCAAGGCGCAATAAAAAATCACCTCTACACTTAGAGGGATGGGCACTTAGCCAAAACAACAATCACCTCTCACTAGAGGGATAAGGCTCAATGCCAACACTCCAACAATCACCTCTACACTTAGAAGGATACCAACACAACCATACTCAACCTCCACAATCACCTCTACACAAGAGGGAACTTAAATAAAAGAAAGTTTACAACTCTTGGTGGTCTCAACAGCCACAACCAATTTTCCCACAAAAATAAGATCCTATAGATAAGATAGATATAATAACTCAAGTGTGAGAAAACAAAGAGTTTGGAAAACAAATCACAAAGAAAAACTCTTGGAAAAACTTCTAGATGGCTATAGAAATGAAGAACAAAAACCAATTCCCAAAGACTCTATTTTTCTATGATTTTTCAACCCTTTAAAATAAATAAAGATAGATCTTTATAACCAAAAAACTCTTTGAAAACTTGTTGCTAAAACATTAGGAAAGATAGAAAATTTTGCTCTTGAAATTCTTGGTGAAATAAGCTAAGGAGGGGCTATTTATAACCCTCCAAAAAAAATCTGCCCGTTGGCAGCCAAGAAAGGGCAGAAATGCCCTTCCGGTCGACCGGCCAACGGTCATTTTTATGACTGTTGTGCCTCCAGTCGACCGCCCGGTCGACCGAGCCAAAGCCAACGGTCGACCGGCCCCCACCCGAGAGTGGGGTGCTTTCAGTCGGTCGACCGTGCGGTCGACCGACCGAATAAGCTGGCCATGTGCACGTCCTCGTGCACATTGGTCGACCGTGCCGGTCGACCGACCACTGGTTCGGTCGACCGGTCCGGTCGACCGCCGGTCTGTCTGGCTGGGTTTTTAGGATTTAAAACTTAGGTATTTTGATTCCAATTACAAAATAAGTTCTTTTAAGATCTTTGAAATACAAATATGTGTGACTAAAATTCAACACATATTATAAATAATTTGAACCATTTTTGTGATATAAAAATTTGGCTTAAACACACAAAATCGGTATTTTTCTTAACTTGAATTTTTGAAATAGAAAACCGCTTTCTCCAAAACTCATGTAAATACAAAAACAAGATATATAAACAATTTTGAAGCATATTGTATATGGGTAGAATCCAATATACATATTAAGATATCTATCTATGTTTTTGACATGAAAAGCAAAAATCGGTTAAACCAAAAAACCAAAACCATTGACTTTAAAACTTGTGTGTGTATGTGAACTTGAGCATATCAATACTATCTAATCATTACAAAATATCTAAACATAAACTAAACATAAATCATGGTCTTCTTGTAGAACTCCTTCTCCAAGTAGACTCGATCCAAAATGCGATCCAACGAGCTTAACTCCAACCGAGTTTAGATGTGATCTTGACGCTCGAGCTCTTGAATCTACATGTGAAAGCTCCAAAACTCCTTTATTGAAGCTAATCACCTACTAATATCTTGGTCAATCACTGAAACTATTTAAATACAAGATTATTAGTAAACTATAACTACATGAGTTAATCATCATCAAAACTAGAGTGAAGGGCCTCTGGGCCAACAATCTCCCCCTTTTTGATGATGACAAAACTTATGGAGTTATAAATGCATAGATTAAAGTTAAGCTTCATAGAAGCTCCCCCTTAACTCATGCATAGCAATAAACAATAAGGATATTCAATGTATGCATAAAACAAATAACACATATTAACAATATGCTCTGATACCAATTGAAAACAAAACATATATGCTCTGATACCAATTGAAAAAATAAACATGCATATAAATGACATAAACATGTATATATAAAACTCTAAAAATTCTTCTCCCATTTTTTGTATAAAACAAGAAAATTAAATAATCATGCATATATAAAACTCCAAAATTCCTCTCCCCCTTTTTGTCAAATCATCAACAAAGGGGCATAAATAAAAAAAATTCTCCCTTTTTGTCAAATCAAACAAGAAGGATGTAGATGCGATATACATTCATGAAGAGGAGAGACGTAAAGTTAACTCCCCCTGCATACATGCATTACATAAAAAAGAGATGAAAAAACCCTAATCACATAACGCATAATATACAATGTATAAAAGCAGATGTGAAGCTCCCCCTACACACGTGTAAAACATAGAGAAGAGAGGTCAAGCTCCTCAATATGAAATACACTCAGTATGAATCTATATATAGAAAAGATGTTAAGCTTCCCTTACATATAATCAATACATATCAAAACAATATGATACCAATTGAAAAATATATCAATTTATGATAAAGGTATACATCGAAACATCATGATACCAATTTATGATACCAATTGAAAATGAACAAAATATTTTTAAGATACCAATTGAAAGTAAACAAAATTTTTAAGATACTAAAAGATACCAAAAATATCTTGATACCAATTTAAAATGTCATGTAAATCTTGATATCAATAGAAAATGAGACATTGTATGTTTTTGATACAATTGAAATATATACATATATTGAAAATCTTGATACCAAATGAAAGTAACAGCCAATTGAAAGTAAAAACCAAATTGTTTTAGGTAAACATAACTCATATTAATATAGATACCAATTTAAAATTAAACATGATACCAATATTGAAAATGTTAGCATATACCAAAACATAGTATTTTTCATCATAAAGAATGGGAGTAAGATACCAATTAAAAGATAAAGCATGAATTTTCTCCCCCTTTATGAAATACTAATAAAAATAATGCATAAGCTTGTATAAGATACCAATTGAAGAATAATTAACATTAAGGAGTAAATCAAGCTTAGCATAAATATAATTTGTGCTTTAAGATGTAAATATATAGCAAGTACAATCAAGTCACATGTATATGTATGATAATGTAAATACCAATCGAAATTGATATTATTTGAAGTTTGAAGCATACATATATAGAAAAACACAAATGAGTATACAAACATGAAAATATCAATTGAGATACCAATTAAAAATACAATGAGAATCAAAAGTATAACTCATGCTACATCCCTTTCATGCACATGTTTAAAAAGATTTTCAATTTGAGCATATAAGGCATGATCGCCCATCCATCTGCCCTTCGGTTGGTGGGGTTTTCAAAATTAGGATTTGAAAGTAATTTTAACATGTTTGAAAACTCTTTCAAAATGAAAAAAATACGCAATTAGTTATATGATAATCTTGAAAACTAGTACGAAATCCTTCAAGTAAGGAATAAAACAAGAATATATCCATGAAAATATGAAAATCACACAATCATCAACACTCAATTAGCAATAAAACTCATATAAGCTCATAAAAATAAATCATGACTAAACATTAAACATAGAGTGTAAAAAAGTCATGTAATCAACAAAATCATGGAAATAGGGCCTTTAAGCTCAATGAAAATTCCTTTAAAAGGAAACATGAAAATCATCAAAACTAAATAGGCTTTAAGATGTATGTATGTTTTGTCTAACTAGAAGTATACATACATATCCCAAACACAATTGAGTCTATAATAGAATTTGCATGAAAAGCAAGTGACTCAAGGGTATACATGTATATCTAAAAGTTTTAAACAAAATTAACATATGCATGAAGCTAAACACATTATCATAAAAACATATCCAAAAATAGGGAATACAAGTTAAAATACATGAATCATCAAAACTAAACTATACTAGTACATCTAATGTGTACAAATGAGCAATTAAGTACAAACATACAAGAATCAAATGTAGCTCATTAGTTGTACAAGTATATACACAAGTTTTAATGAAAACTACATCTAAACATGTAATCAAAACATGAAGCATAAAACGAAATATAAACCAATAAGATCATTATATAAATGCACATGTCTTAGAACAAGGATATACACAATAGTTAAACTAAAGTGAGAACATAAAAGTAATAGTCCATATAAACATGGGTGTATCTCAAATACTAATCATGTATATCTCAAGTCTAATTAACATTCCATTTAACCTAATAATCATGAAAAATCAAAACATGCTAAAAATCAACATTATGAAAGCATGTACACTAAATGAGGAGTTGGAGATAGTTACCAAAACTATTAGGGCACATCTCTAGATCTCCAAACCATGGTGGTCCTCCCACCAAATTTTCTTGAAGGTGATGCATTTAAAGTAGTGTCCATCAAGCACAAGAGTATCACCCATCAAGGCACCAATGCCTCTCACGTTATGTGAGAGCCCACACCTACATCAAATAAAATAAGAGTGGATTTTGGTAGGTCCATCGGGGTTAGCACCTTTCCTAACCCAAACAAATTTATTTGCAAAATTTACATTATGTACTCTATCATAACAAAACTTTACAAGGTGACCCTTACGTCCGCAATGTGTATAAGTGTACATATGAGCATACATGGTGTTATGTGTATGAACGTGAGGAGCATGTGTATACCGTGTTTGTGTGCATGCATAGGAGGAGCATGTTTCTTGTAAAACATGGATTCCAACCGTGTGTGGTTCATGGCACATTGGCTCAAAGTGGAGCCCAAACAATCAACACTCTTCTTTAAAGCACGTATATTATTTTCAATAATAGAAGAAGATATAGAGCATGCAATAAGTACACTAGATGATGAAGTATGGCAAACATGAGTATCTAAATCATTTTTCAAAGAAATATTTTTCTTAAAAACTAAATCCAATTCCTTTGAAATTAAAGCAATTTCATTTTTCAAAGATTCATTTTCTTTTAAAATAAAATCAAGTTTTGAAGACAAGGTTTATTTTTCTTCACAACATCATCACAATCATTTTTATTCTTTAAAAGTTCATTTTCCTTTAAGGCAAGGTCAAGTTGGGATTTCAATGAGTCCCTTTCATTTGAAATCTCATCCTTCTCTTGCAAAATAAAGTCAAGTATAGAAGACAAATTTTTATTTCTACTTTTAGTTTAAAGCTTTTCTTTTTCAAAAGTTGGTGTTTTTGTAATAGATTTTCACAAACAAGAGATAATTCTTCAGTTAATGCATCGGCATCAACATAATCATCACTAGAAGAACTAGCACTATCATCTAGTTGAGTATCCGAGTTTACCTCAAGGGAGTCATTCCCTTGGACCATATAGCAATGTTGGTCGGACTCATCTTCACTAGATTCCTTCTCCACAATGTTTGACATTTGAAACTTTGGAGAGGTCAAGGTGTTCCACACTGCAAAAGTGGAATCACAATGAGAAACCATAGAAAGATAATCTTTACTTAGTGCGTTTTTAAGTACCTCTAGGGCTTGTGCATTGGCCTCTATATGCTTGTTATTACCAAGATAGAATTTCTTGGTAGTAGCAAGGTAAACATGCATTCCTAGGGTTTTTAGGTACATACTCATCTTAAGCTTCCACATATCGATGTTAGAAACATCAAACATGGGAGGGGCAAGGTAATCCATGAGTGTGTAAACAAACAACTGTACAAATGCAAATGTAGATTACCTAACCAAGATCTCATTCCTAGGTGGTTAAACCTAATATCAAGAGCGTAGGCTCTGATATCAATTGAAAGTACACTTAGAGGGGGGTGAATAGGTGTATGGCTAAACTAATGACAAATGATGCGGAATTAAAACTTAATTGCAACACACTTAGTGTAACCAAAGAGTATAGCCAAATTCCCGGTGAAGGGCTCTGGACTATCTCCTCTAAATTCCTCTAAATAAGAGTTGAGGTGCTATATAAGGCTCTCTTGGTTCAACACAAGTGAGGCACACAAACAATACCAAACATATAAATGATACGGACAATATGAATCAATGCAAGATATAAAAGAGAGAGAGAGAGAGAGAGTTAGAGATAGTGGATCAATCACAAACAACAAGATATGTTTCGAGGTTCGAGCCACTGCTCTACGTCCACGCCTTCGCACAGAAGGATTTCCACTATATCGTCCACACAGGACTTCCCACACAGGGAACCTCTACTGAGAATTTGGTTAATACAAATTAGGAGTACACAACTCCTTCTCTCCAACAAATACAACCTCTACACAAGAGGCAAGGCATAATAAACAATCACCTCTACACTTAGAGGGATGGGCACTTAGCCAAAACAACAATCACCTCTCACTAGAGGGATAAGGCTCAATGCCAACACTCCAACAATCACCTCTACACTTAGAAGGATACCAACACAACCAAACTCAACCTCCACAATCACCTCTACACAAGAGGGAACTCAAATAAAAGAAGGTTTACAACTCTTGGTGGTCTCAACAACCACAACCAATTTTCCCACAAAAATAAGATCCTATGATAAGATAGATATGATAGCTCAAGTGTGAGAAAACAAAGAGTTTGGAAAACAAATCACAAAGAAAAACTCTTGGAAAAACTTCTAGATGGCTATAGAAATGAAGAACAAAAACCAATTCCCAAAGACTATTTTTCTTTAATTTTCCAACCCTTTAAAACAAATAAAGATAGATCTTTATAACCCAAAAACTCTTTGAAAACTTGTTGCTAAAACACTAGGAAAGATAAAAAAATTTTGCTCTTGAAATTCTTAGTGAAATCAGCTAAGAAGGGGGTTATTTATAACCCTTCAAAAAATCTGCCCGTTGGCAGCCAGGAAAGGGCAGAAATGCCCTTCCGGTCAACGGTCATTTTTATAACCGTTGTGCCTTCGGTCGACCGCCCGGTCGGCCGAGCCAAAGCCAACGGTCGACCGCCCGGTTGATCGGCCCCTACCCGAGAGTGGGGTGTTTTCAGTCGGTCGACCATGCAGTCGACTGGCCGAATAGGTTGGCCATGTGCACGTCCTCGTGCACATCGGTCGACCGTGCCGGTCCACCGACCACTGGTCCGGTCGATTGCCAGTCTGTCTGGCTGGGTTTTTAGGATTTAAAACTTAGGTATTTTGATTCCAATTAAATCCCATCAAATCACAAAAATTCCACAAAAATAAGTTCTTTTAAGATCTTTGAAATACAAATATATGTGATTAAAATTCAAAACATATTATAAACAATTTGAATCATTTTTGTGATATAGAAATTTGGCTTAAACACAAAATCGATATTTTCCAAAACTTGAATTTTCAAAATGGAAAACCGTTTGCTCCAAAACTCATGTAAATACAAAAACAAGATATATAAATAACTTTGAAGCATATTATATATGGGTAGAATCTAATATACATATAAAGATGTCTATCTATGTTTTTGACATGAAAACCAGAAACCGATTAAACGAAAAAACCAAAATCAATGACTTCAAAACTTGAGTGTGTTTGTGAACTTGAACATATCAATACTATCTAATCTTTACAAATGATCTAAACATAAACTAAACACAAACCGAGATCTTCTTGCAGAACTCCTTCTCCAAGTAGACTCGATCCAAAACGCGATCTAACGAGTTTGACTCTAACCGAGTACTAGATGCGATCTTGACGCTCGAGCTCTTGAATTTACATGTAAAAGCTCCAAAACTCGATTATTGAAGCTAATCACCTACTAATATCTTGGTCAATCACTGAAACTATTTAAATAAGAGATTATTAGTAAACTATAACTACATGAGTTAATCATCATCAAAACTAGAGTGAAGGACCTCTGTGCCATCAATTTTATCTTTTGATTTCGTACATGTACACAATTCACATAATCATAGTATTAGCAATACGTTTCATATCAGTTTGGTATCAGAGCACAGTTAAGCAGAATTTGCATATTAGTCACGTTTATTTGCTTTCTTGCATCTAACTAAATTTTATTCAAAACTCAAAAGAAAAAATTAGTGTAATTTAGGAGCCATTAAAGGGCAAATCTTTTCCTGAAATTCCGTACGATCGATTGGTGTTTAATTAAGAAAGGGAACTTAACGTGATTCTATAATTAAGGAATGTTAAGAGCGAAATATCACCCACCTGAGTTATACCGATCTGGCCAATTAGACTGCTAAAATTAGGGTTTGACTAACCTGAAATTTTAGAAAATAAATCTTTCAAAAAGCAAACAAAAATTTCAAAATCCAAAATAAAATAAAAAAAATTTAGTGTAGATTTGTATTCATATTAGGACTCATGCATTGCATGCCAACCTGAGTGGTACCCTATGCTTACATGAATAAGTTAGTGGAGCCAACACTGATTTCATGGTCTCCCAACCTACCCTAACTGATCTTATGGCTAAGCTTGAAGCATTAACTATGATATGGCTCAGACTCGAGCTGATCTACACAAACTAAAGGGCAAGTAAAAGAAATATCTTGTCGAGAGTCCTCCACTACTGGAGAAAATTCATTCTCATCACGAAACAACCATCATGATAACAAATGATAACCCACACAATCCCGATGATCAATATCTGAAGAACATCAAGATCGATATTTCCATCTTTGATAGACGTCATGAACCACAACTTATCCTAAATTAGACACTCCAACTAGATAAGTACTTCATATGACACCTTCTATTTCGTAAAAAGAAAAACTTGAAAAGGCAAATAACAGAAATAAATTACAGAAAACTAAATTTTCACACTTATTTCTGGGATGCAGCATACATGTTTTAAGATAACATTTTATTCCTTCAAACAGAAATTACAGTATGAGGAGCAACAAACCGATTTATTCAGAAAGCAAAAAGCGATTTATTTCCTCATACAATCAGAAGACATAGCATATTTTTGCAGGGTTCAGATGTCAGAATCAATCACCGCAGCTACCAGACTGGTCTGTACAACAATTTGAGAACAGAGCCGTTAGCCAAGTGATAGGTGTGTGTGTATCGGCTGGAAGGTGACCTCTATCTTGTTTCTCCAAAAGGAAAAAAAAGTCAACTGAGTGACTAATTTATACACTGTAGCAATTAATCAACTAGGAGTGGCAGATCTATATTTTTCCTATGCCTCAAAGTATATTGGATCCGATAGTGTCTTATTCTTAATTTTTTTATTATATTTTTTCTGAGAAAATATCACACACTGATCAGGATGTAAGACCCGAATCTTTTTTTGAAGGAATTTAAGACTTATTTGAAGGATTTAAGACCCAATTCTTGTGTGATGTTTAACCATTGGTGAGAAAATTTTGGTTGAGTAATTTTTTGAGTTCGTTCATTTTGATTCCTCTAATATTGTTTTAAAATTTCTGTTGACCAAAATTTCCTAGAGTTATGGTGAAGACTGAACAGTACTGGAGGATGTATCGAATATCGATAACATAATTAAACTAAATAGCATGGTTAATTTGAACAAAAGCATGTTTCCCAGGAAACATTAACATTTTGGAGATTGGAACAAGGTTACATATTAATTTACTTTAAAAGTACCATTAGCCACGTCTTTTGAATTTCGGACATGTTTGTTTCAGAGAAAATAAGCAGAAAAGTGTCAATTTTCTCTGAATTTGTAGGCACCCATACACTTCTTTGCATTGTATGTTTGGTTGACAAAAAACTACTAGGACTGGAAAGTGGATTTGGGGCCTATCAGTTTTGCTCTCAAAATTGAGAAGAACGTGAACACACTTAGAGCCTCTCTCTATTTGTAGGCCCCACAAAATATTTGAGCCCACTAAAGGGCCTCTTTGTTTGAAAATGAGCATATTTGGCAATTTGAGCCTCACAAAATACTATGGCTGTCAGGTTAGGCTTTTCTTCTAGGATTTCTTATCTTGTTGGAATTCCAATTTCCATTTTTTTTTTAAACAGACGCTTCACATATACTTCTGTGTCTTTTACCTCTATAATATTAAATATCCGTGCTTATTATTCGAGTCGAGGGTTGAAATTTAGGAATAATTTTAGGTGACGCATGCATGAACCATAAATAATTTTTTTTTTGAAATCAAGCTGTAGCCCCTGATGTAAGTGGGGTTTGAACCCCAGACCTCTTGCGCACGGCAAAGAGACTTTACTGCTTTACTACAATGGCACTTGCAGTCTATAACCGATTATAAAACATATCACATAATCCCAAAACTGTCAGATAATTAAGTATATTGATATCTGCTTAATTAATTTTGTTTCAATATTTTCCCAAAATTGCTTCAATCAGATAAAAGATTAAGATGGAATAGTTTCAGGTTGGAGGCTAATGATACTAAAAACCAAGAAAAAAGGGAATATTTTGGGGACCTGCCATGGGCCACATGACTAAGGGGCCGTTTGTTTCGCGTAAAAGTCTGTAATTCGTAAATGACTTACAACCTAGTTACAACTACGGCGCTTGTTTGGACCGTAATTCGTAAAAGACTTACACAACCCAATTACCCTCCACTTGCAACCTAATTACCACTCACTTACAGCCCAGTTACAGTTAATTTTGTGGTCATGCAAATTTGTATTATTTTTTTATGTTAATATTAAATTTTTAATATTTAACATTTTTAATATTTATTTGCAATATTAAAACTTTTTAAATCACCAAATAGTTAATTTTGTGATCAACTTTTTCACTTACGACTTACACATTACGACAACCAAATACCGTAAAGCACAATACACTTTTTCACTTACAACTTTATATTACCAACCAAACACCATAAAGCTTACATGCATGTAACTCATTTACAATTGTAAAAGACTTTACCAATTACAACTTACGAATTACGGCCAATTACGACAACCAAACAGACCCTAATTGGCCCAGCCACCACCAAGTTCATAATTGCATTAACTTATCAATATAGAATCCCCACCTAGTTTCAAACATAATTAGAAATCTATAAATAGAAGCCTTTCATATTTGTTTTACATTTATCAAAACTCTTATTTAGAGTTTGGTAACTCTTTGAAGACAAAGATGAGGTTTAGGAAGGGGAGAGAGAAGGATCGGGTCAAAAGTGTCATGAATTCCTCTCTATATATCAGGTTAAGAAGAGATATATAGTTGACATCAATGAGTGATTTATGCACCTTGTTCTAAAGTACTTGCCATCATGCTCACAGAACATTATGTGTACCTATATCTACTTTTTATGAGAGTTTACGTATCATCAGTATATCTATATAGCATTATTATATCCAATATTTGTTTCTCTCAAAATTAGATCCAATCCTCGTAACCGTATACGTGCAATCTAGGCCACAGAATGAAAGTAACCGAGCATATTGCTCAATTATTGCTTAAAGCCTGGCACAATCAAAACATGCATAAGCAAGTGGTGGAGGGAACTTGATAGTACAACCCACTTACCGTATGTCTTATGTCTGGTCAAAACGGCCCGTATTGTTCCTTATGCTAAATGTCTACTCATGTTGCTTATTGTTTTCCATCGGTTCAAAGGGGAAAACTTAAATTAAGTCGAAGAGAAATTACAAATAAAAATAAGGAAAAATTACAAGAACTCTCTTTAGGATTTTTGGGGAATTGTGCCGATAGGAGTTTGACAGCACGCGAGCACTTTGTCCTTTGACGATGCGAGCGATGAGTCGTCAAGTCTTCTGTAGAAATTTCTTCTCGCCTGATTCGGAAGATTCCTTGAGATTGGAAGAATAGGGTATAGCACCCTGGGATATCTTTGACAGATGAGAGAAAGTATTCTCCGAATTCTTGAAAGATAGAGAGCAATTCTAATATGTTGGCTATCGACCTCTCCCTTTTAACTTGCTGCGAGCTATTTATAGGTCTGTCAGGGGTAACTGCCCCTAGAAATCGGCAAAGGTTGAAAACAACCTTTATAGCCTCGCAGGGGAGGCTAAAACAGGCTCTGCCCGAGCCTAGACAGCTTCCTGCATAGCTATAGCAGCTGTTGGCCCAAAGGCCTTCCACCCTAGTTTTGATGATGATTAACTCATGTAGTTATGTTTACTAATAATCTTGTGTTGTTTAAGTTTCAGATCATTAACCAAGATATTAGTTGGTGATTAGCTTCAACAAGGTGTTTGGAAGCTTTCACAAGTGATTCCAGGGCTCAAGCTTCAAGATCACACATTGCCTAGCCCATGGATGGAGTTTTGGAGCAAGTCTACTTGAAGATGAAGATCATCAAGAAGACTTAGGTATCCATAGTTTAGATAGTGTGTTTAGATCCATTTGTAAAGCTTAGTATAGTTGATATGCTCAAGTGCACATAACACACATGATTTATGTTTTGGATTTTGGTTTTCATGAATAGTAGATCAAAACAAGCTTACTTTATTCCTATGTATATTAGGTATGTTCTAGATATACATTCATGCTTTAAACTTGCTAGACAAACTTATTTTGATATTGCTATTCATGTGTTGAAAAATCAAGTTTGAAAAAATACAAGTTTTGGTTTTTGATAAAATTGGCAAGACACAAAAATGAATTGATATGTTGATATATTGTCTTGAAATTTTTATCACATGTTTATGTTTCAATGTAAAATGATAAAACAAGTTTTATGGAATTTTCAGAAAAGATAAAAGATTTTTCAAAAATATTTTAACATGTTTTTCTGACCCAGATTTCTGTTCCAGGCTTCAACCAGTCGACTAGTCAACCTGACCTAGTCGACTTGGGTGAAGTCGGTCGACCGGGACGGTCGACCGACGTGCACAAAACTGTGCACGTTTGGAGAAATTGGGACGGTCGACCGTACGGGTCGACCGGAATGAGAGCAGAGCTCTCTGTTTGTTTGGGTCGACCGGGCCGGTCGACCGCAGTTGCCCAACGGTCATATTTCTGACCGTTGGCGGTCGACCGGGCCGGTCGACCGTTAGCCTGTCAGGCTGCCAGCTCAGCCTAACGGCTAGTTTTCTGATGGGCCTATATAAACCCCATCTCTTTGGGTTTTTGGCCAAGATTTTTAGAGACAAAATTTCCAGACTTTCTCTATTGTTTTAAAAGAGTTTTAAAAAGAATTTTGTGCTTTAAACTTCTAATCTTTATTGTTTTTGGTTTTTGGAAAATCAAAGAGAACTAGGTTTTGGGATTTTGATTTGATCTTTTATTTCTATCATATATAAGAGATTTTCCAAGTAGTTTTTCTTTGTTGCTTGTTTTCAAAAACACCTTATTTCCACACTTGAGCTATCACCTATCCTAATCTATTTAGGATCTTGTTTTTGTGGAAAAGAAAAGAGAAAAGAAAAGAGAGATTGAGTTTGTGGTCTTTGGAACCACTTGTTGTAAACACCCTTGTTCTTGGTTGTATCCCTCTTAGGTAGAGGTGATCGGGTGATTGGGTTGCTCCTTCTAGTGAGAGGTGGAGTTTGGTTGTAAACCCTCTTCGGTAGAGGTGTTGGTTGTTGTATTGGCTATGGGCCTACCCCTCGGTTGTGAGGTGGTTGTTTGAGAGAGGAGTTTGGTACTCCTAGTGTTGTAACAAATCCTCTTCGGTAGAGGTTCCCTCGGTGGGAGATAGTGGATTGGAAATCCTACACGGTGGTGTAGGCGGGGATGTAGAGCAAGGTGCTCGAACCTCGAAACATATCTTGGCCTTTGCGTTTGATCCATTGTCTCTCTAACTCTCTCTCATTTTATTGTGCAAAGCATCATTCATATCATCATACCATATTTGCTTGTGTTGAGCATAATTCATATTGCCATATCATATCTATTTGCTTGTGTTGCCTTGCATATATTCATATTGCCTATTCATCTTATATGCTTGGTTGTTTGTGTGTGCCTCACTTGTACCTAATCAACAAGAGCTTCACATAGCACCTCAACCCATTCAAGGGAAATCAAGAGGAGTTAGTCCAGAGCCCTTCACGGGGAATTCGGCTACACTTGTTGATTGTACTAAGTGTGTTGCAAGATTTGCATTAGCTTTCGCATTTAGCGCACATAGTTTTTGCATCTAGTTCTAGATTAGCACTTACACCTATTCACCCCCCCTCTACGTGTTTTTCAATTGGTATCAGAGCTAGTGCTCCTGATATTAGGCTTAACATCCTAGGAGTGAGATCCATTTGATTGCTAGTCTATTGTTTGCATTTGCTTGTTTGCACACTCATATAGTTTGCCATGGACTTCATGACCCCACCTAGCTTTGATCCCTCCAACATTGTTGTTTGGAAGTATAGGATGTCCATGTACCTAAAGACCCTAGGTTTACATGTCTTTCTTGCGGCCATCAAGAAATGCTATCTTGGAGATCGCAATCATATAGGGGCCAATGCACAAGCCCTTGAGGCCATTAGAAGCACATTATCTAAAGATTATCTTATGTGTGTTTCTAACTTTGATTCCGCCTTTGCAGTGTGGAACAAATTGACAACAACCACCACCTCCGAGCTTCAAGTACAAATCCAAGAGGAGGAATCTAGTGGAGAATCCGATTCTCAATGCTTAATGGTCCAAGGGAATGACTCCCTTGAGGTACACTCGGAAACCCACTTAGATAGTGATGATTGTGCTAGTTCTTCAAATGATTATGTTGATCCCAATGCTTTGAATGAAGAACTATCCTTAGTTTGTGAAAAATTAATAGAAAATTATAAAGTTTTGAAAAAGAAAAGTCTAGGCATTAACAGTGAAAATAAAAATTTGATTGCTAGACTTGACATTGTTTTGCAAGAGAAGGATGAGATCTCTAATGAAAGGGATTCATTGAAATCTCAACTTGAACTTGCACTTAAAGAAAATGAATTTTTAAAATCTAAAAATGATTGCCATGCTATTTTGAAGAAAAATGAAAATTTGTCTTCAAAAATTGATTTTGTTTTAAAAGAGAATGTTGCTTTGAAAAATAAAATTATTTCTATTTCAAATGATTTAAATGTTTGTTTAAAGAAAAATGATGTTTTGAAGAATAAGATGGATGCACATGTTTGCCATGCTAGTGTAGCTTCTTCATCTAGTCTACCTAATGCATGTACCTCTTCTTCTAAGATTAATGATGATATTTGTATATTAAAGAAGATAGTAGATTGTTTGGGCTCCACTATGAGCCAATGTGCCATGAACCACACACGCTTGGAATCCTTGGTTCGAAAGAAACAAGTTCCAACTTTTATGCATGCACACCCTCCACGGCATACACATGCTCCTCACGGACACCATCACACGTATGCTCATGTGTACACTTGTACACATTGTGGACGTAAGGGCCACCTTGCTAAATTTTGTTTTGATAGATTACATACTACAAATTTAGCAAAGAAATTTGTTTGGGTTAGAGAAGGGACTAATCCCCATGGACCCAACAAGATGTGGGTACCAAAGACCACCCCTCCTTTATTTGATATAGGTGTGGGCTCTCACATGACGTGAGAGTAGCGGCACCTTGGAGTGGATGCGTTCCGTACTTAAAGGAAATCAATTGGATGCATCACTTTCAAGGGAAGATTTGGTGGAGATGACCACCATGTTTTGGAGACAAGGAGAGTTGCCTTCTAGGTTTTGGTAACGATTCCTAACTCCTTATTTATTGTTTACATGCTTTTAATATTCATGTTTTATAGCATGTTTCATTGTCTATAGATTAGTATGTAAATATCATGTCTATTAGATCCTTGACATACATGTATAGTATTTGAGACACA
The DNA here is from genome assembly GCA_038442645.1 of Agave tequilana. Lineage (NCBI taxonomy): Eukaryota > Viridiplantae > Streptophyta > Magnoliopsida > Asparagales > Asparagaceae > Agave > Agave tequilana. Next base: position 70,000 of record JAVJIF010012464.1, read on the forward strand.
CATGCTTATATGAACCCATACTTAGTGTTCTCACTTTTGTTTAAGCTATAATGTACATCATGAATCTAATACATGTGAATTTACATAGTAATCATGTTTTTGTCTTATCATGATGATTTTTATCTTGTTTTTAATGCTTAATGATTTGATTACTTGTTTAAGTGTTAGTTTTCATTAAGACTAGTTATATACTTGTGCATATAGTGGGCTACAAATAATCTATATATGTTTGGGCTTGAATGCTTATTTGGACCCATTAGATGTTCTAGTATAGTCTAGTTTGATGATTCATACATTTTAAATTTGTATTCTCATTTTTGAATTTGTTTTATGATTGTGTGTTTCACTTCATGTATATATTTGTATTGCCAAACCTTAAGTTATACATGTATACCCTTTGAGTCATTTGCCTTTCATGCAAATCTTATATATGGACTCATTTGTGTTTAGGGATATGTATGTATACTTATTGTGTTGAAAATTCATACATATACCTTGAAATGAAATGTGTTTTGATGAAGATTTAGTTTTTTTCTTCTTGATTTTGTGTTTAATTGTTTAAACTTCATGTATTTGTCTATCTTATCCAAATTATTAGATATACATGAATATCCTTTTTTTTTGAGCCACGTGCCTTTATGCATATATTTTGTGGACTCGTTGTGTTTTGGATATGTATGTATATTTTAATTTGTACTTGACATACATATGCCATGAAGATTAAATAAGTTTTGATGATTTTCGTGTTTTCAATGTTTAAGGAATAATTGAGCTTAATTGAATATTTTCATGATTATGATATTCACACTTTATTTGTACACTCACATTTATTGTTTGCTCATGTTTTGTATTCATGAGTCATTTTTATGCCTAATTGAATTAGAGTGTTGATTATCATGTGGATTTCATGTTTCATGAAAAATAATTTGTTTTATTCCTTACTTGAAGGATTTCGTACTAGTTTAAAAGATTTTCCATTTAACTAGTTACGGTATTCCTCATATGGTAGTTGAAAAACTCTACCAAAAAATTTTTCAAACAAAGCTTATTTTCAAATCTATTTTTGAAAATCCCTACCCTTCATGGGAGGATGGATGGGAGATCATGTTCATGTATGCTTTAAAATGAAAATCATTTAAAACTTGAACCTTGATGGGAGGATATAGTAATATGATGTATACACTTGAACTTATTGTTATGTCAATTGGTATCATTGAACTCTTTCAATTGGTATCATTTTGATCTTTTCGTATACTCATATGATTATTGTGTATGTATACTTTCAATTAGTATCATCTATTAGTGATTGGTACTCATTCTATTTCATACACATATACTTGTTTTATTTGTGCTATTATATTTCTATATCTTAAGCATAAATCTTGTTTATGCTAGAGCTTGTACTTCAACTTTATTTCAATTGATTTAGTTTTCAATTGATATCTTATTTCAAGCCTATGCATGAGTTTTGTTGGTATTTCATAAAGGGGGAGAAAATTCGATTTTCATATTTCTATTAGTATTTGATTCCACTCCCACACTTTATGATGTTTATTTTAAGCATATCAAAATTGTTTGTATGGCTTAAAAAGAAAAATACTATCTTTTGATATCAAAATGTATTGTGTTTTAAATTGGTATCTAAAAATTTTGTTTTAAGAAAAATACAAAAGTTTTGATTTAAATTTCTTATATGCAAGGAGAGCTTAACATCTCTTCTACATATAGATTCATGTTGAGTGTATTGTGTATTGAAGAGCTTAACATCTCTTCTTTATGTGGTACACGTGTGTAGGGGGAGCTTCACATCTCCTCTTATTCATTACATAATGTGTGTTATGTGAATTAGGGCTTAACATCCCTCTTTCATGTAATACACATGTGTAGGGAAGCTAACTTAGCGTCTTCCTCTTCATGAATGTATATAGCATATAACATTTATTAATCTTTGTTTATTGGTATCAAGATGCTTCATTGACATATTTTCAATTGATATCATGTTTTTAAAGTCACCCCTTATTGACTTTGTTTTTGTTTTAGACAAAAAGGGGGAGAACATTTTTTTTTGTTTTGATTGACAAAAAGGGGAAGAAAGATTTTTACCCCTCATTTTATTTATGGTTTTGATTGTTTACCCCTTTGTTGATGATTGACAAAAAGGGGGAGAAAGATTTGGTTGAGTTTGGTTGAGTTTGATATATGCATAGTTATGTTTTTGCATATATTAAGTTTAATATAGTTTAATGTATGTTAATTGGTATCTAGAGCATGTTTTGTTTTGAACATTGCATTGGTATCTAGAACCTGTTTATTGTTTATGCATATTTATGCATTCATGTTTAATATTCATTGCATATTTATGTTTATTTGTCTATGCATGAGTTAAGGGGAGCTTCTTTGAAGCTTAACTTTAATCCATGCATATATAACTCCATGAGTTTTGTCATCTTCAAAAGGGGGAGATTGTTGGCCCAAAGGCCTTCCACCCTAGTTTTGATGATGATTAACTCATGTAGTTATGTTTACTAATAATCTTGTGTTGTTTAAGTTTCAGATCATTAACCAAGATATTAGTTGGTGATTAGTTTCAACAAGGTGTTTGGAAGCTTTCACAAGTGATTCCAGGGCTCAAGCTTCAAGATCACACATTGTCTAGCCCATGGATGGAGTTTTGGAGCAAGTCTACTTGAAGATGAAGATCATCAAGAAGACTTAGGTATACATAGTTTAGATAGTGTGTTTAGATCCATTTGTAAAGCTTAGTATAGTTGATATGCTCAAGTGCACATAACACACACGATTTATGTTTTGGATTTTGGTTTTCATGAATAGTAGATCAAAACAAGCTTACTTTATTCCTATGTATATTAGATATGTTCTAGATATACATTCATGCTTTAAACTTGCTAGACAAACTTATTTTGATATTGCTATTCATGTGTTGAAAAATCAAGTTTGAAAAAATACAAGTTTTGGTTTTTGATAAAATTGGCAAGACACAAAAATGAATTGATATGTTGATATATTGTCTTGAAATTTTTATCACATGTTTATGTTTCAATGTAAAATGATAAAACAAGTTTTATGAAATTTTCAGAAAAGATAAAAGATTTTTCAAAAATATTTTAACATGTTTTTCTGACCCAGATTTCTGTTCCAGGCTTCAACCAGTCGACTAGTCAACCTGACCTAGTCGACTTGGGTGAAGTCGGTCGACCGGGACGGTCGACCGACGTGCACAAAACTGTGCACGTTTGGAGAAATTGGGACGGTCGACCGTACGGGTCGACCGGAATGAGAGCAGAGCTCTCTGTTTGTTTGGGTCGACCGGGCCGGTCGACCGCAGTTGCCCAACGGTCATATTTCTGACCGTTGGCGGTCGACCGGGCCGGTCGACCGTTAGCCTGTCAGGCTGCCAGCTCAGCCTAACGGCTAGTTTTCTGATGGGCCTATATAAACCCCATCTCTTTGGGTTTTTGGCCAAGGTTTTTAGAGACAAAATTTTCAGACTTTCTCTATTATTTTAAAAGAGTTTTAAAAAGAATTTTGTGCTTTAAACTTCCAATCTTTATTGTTTTTGGTTTTTGGAAAATCAAAGAGAACTAGGTTTTGGGATTTGATTTGATCTTTTATTTCTATCATATACAAGAATTTCCCAAGTAGTTTTTCTTTGTTGCTTGTTTCCAAAAACACCTTGTTTCCACACTTGAGCTATCACCTATCCTAATCTATTTAGGATCTTGTTTTTGTGGAAAAGAAAAGAGAAGAAAAGAGAGATTGAGTTTGTGGTCTTTGGAACCACTTGTTGTAAACACCCTTGTTCTTGGTTGTATCCCTCTTAGGTAGAGGTGATCGGGTGATTGGGTTGCTCCCTCTAGTGAGAGGTGGAGTTTGGTTGTAAACCCTCTTCGGTAGAGGTGTTGGTTGTTGTATTGGCTACGGGCCTACCCCTCGGTTGTGAGGTGATTGTTTGAGAGAGGAGTTTGGTACTCCTAGTGTTGTAACAAATCCTCTTCGGTAGAGGTTCCCTCGGTGGGAGATAGTGGATTGGAAATCCTACACGGTGGTGTAGGCGGGGATGTAGAGCAAGGTGCTCGAACCTCGAAACATATCTTGGCCTTTGCGTTTGATCCATTGTCTCTCTAACTCTCTCTCATTTTATTGTGCAAAGCATCATTCATATCATCATACCATATTTGCTTGTGTTGAGCATAATTCATATTGCCATATCATATCTATTTGCTTGTGTTGCCTTGCATATATTCATATTGCCTATTCATCTTATATGCTTGGTTGTTTGTGTGTACCTCACTTGTACCTAATCAACAAGAGCTTCACATAGCACCTCAACCCATTCAAGGGAAATCAAGAGGAGTTAGTCCAGAGCCCTTCACGGGGAATTCGGCTACACTTGTTGATTGTACTAAGTGTGTTGCAAGATTTGCATTAGCTTTCGCATTTAGCGCACATAGTTTTTGCATCTAGTTCTAGATTAGCACTTACAACTATTCACCCCCCTCTAGGTGTTTTTCAGCAGCCATTCTGGCTTGTTAGAAGGGTGCGACCCTCTTAAATGTCTCCACTTAACGGGGACATAGTAGGCTATAACTGCCCACTTAAACTGGGCATTAATCTAACTAATGTAGTGGGAGGTTAGCCCACTAATCCCGCTCAAAGATTGAAACGGTCAAAGTGACCTAAACCATACCCTGCTGCGAGCCTAATGCTCCAAGCGGAGCTAGGCTACCACGAAGCTCATGCTCCCAGCGGAGCTGGCCTACTGTGAGGCTACCGCAGTAGGCCAGCTCCAAGTGGAGCTAGCCTACTACGAGGCTACTGCTCCAAGTGGAGCTGGCCTACTGTGAGGCCAACGCTCAAAGCAGAGCTAGCCTACTACGAGGCTAATGCTCTAAGCTTCTTAGTGAAGTTAGAGAGTCAGCAAAGTAAGCCTGGTTCGAGGCTAAATTCCAAGCGGAGTTCTATCTCCAAGTTTCTAATCGAAGTTAGCCAACTTGGCTTAAGTTAGCTAGTTTGACAGAGTCTGAACTGTCCGTTCAACTGTCTGCGACCTGTCTTTTGGAACTGTCGACAAATTAGATGTCATATAGATCAGTTGAAGGGATATATGGGATTTTGCCTTTTGGTAGTGTCAACAAAATCCCCTTCAAAGTTTTTATAAATCAGTAATGGGCTGGTTCAGATTTCAAAATATTTTAAATTAATTTCGGTGTTTGAACCTGTTTGGAGTAAGTATAGAGCAGACACGTCTTGTGTTTGGCGAGCCAGGGGGCCTATCTGGCGAGGCTACGAATCTGGTGAGGTTAGCCCATTGGGCTAAAATAGCTTGTTTGTGTGGCGAGGCTATTGAAACAACAAAGCTATTAGCTTTGCTGTTGGAGCCCACTGGGCTAGCTTCGCCTGCGACGAGGCTATATATTTAGCGAAGTTATTAATTTCGCTGTCAGAACCCAATGCTAGCTTTGCCAGTAAGGTGAAGCTAGGACTTAATGAAGGTAATTCTCCAGGCTGTTATATCTTCTAGCTAAAATCCGATCATAAATATGCCAATATAAATGTATTTTCTTTGTGACCCTCTTTATTAAGATCCACTAAAGTAAATTCTAACTCGTTGACTTTGACGCCATTGTTATTCTCCACCCACATACATCAGAATAAAAGAAAAAAAAACTTTGTGTAATCTAACACACATATGTTCTCGATCACCCATAGGATGACATGGTTGCAAATACTGATTCTTTTATCTTTGGCACTGAAAATATGTATTACTTGAGCCACTAAGATCACCCACTATTTTGTACAATACACCTGTCATCATATGTTTTTGTGTAAAAATAATAACTATTTGTAGAATACCCACTTTAAGACAAGACATTCATGCGAGACCCAAGCGCTAACCATCTCAAATTTGCAGAAATACAAATTTGCTAAATTTGTCAATTGAGCATCAATTCAATTTCGGAGCCTATTACTGAATGATTTATTGTGTTTATCTATTACCTACTTCTCTTTTTTTTGCTTCAACTGGATTGATGCACCTTATATAATCCATATGCTCATTTATGTAAGGTTGTACTTTTTCAGTGTTATTCAAGACATATCTATATGCTTGACATAACAAATTATTACTAATAAGAACCACAAAAGACCACTTGTATCATTGTCATCTGTTCTCTGAATAGACTTAGGAAGTCCTATGGCTTCAACATTTGATAAGTATTTATTGCAAAATTTCACTGCCTCTTCATATATGTAACATTCAATAATGCAACTTTAAGGTCGATTTCGGTAAAGACATATACTCATTAAATTTATGCCTACAATTGACACATTAATCTCCATTTATGTGTATATTATTTCCTGAATTTATCCTATAATATCCTTAGCCGTGAAATAACTTACATTGTGGGGTTGGTGATGATGATTTAGGTGGTGGATGAATCTCGGTCTTGGATAGAGCCTAGGTTATGCAAGAGATTGGTTAATAGAGAACTATTTATGGGTAGTGGGATGGGCTTTTGAGCAAAAATTTTTGAGAGCTAGAGAAGCAATGACCAAGGTCAATTGCTTTATAACAATGATCGATGATGTATATGATGTTTACGGCTCACAAGAAAACTTGAGCTCTTTACATATGTTATTATTAGGTAAAGAATATCTTTTCCTATACATAGACAATAGTTATTCTATGGTGAAAGGAGCAAACACTAATTCCTTGAGAAAAGGAAAAAGAAAAAAAAATGAAGTTAGAAAACAAGATAAAATTTTTAACAACAACTGAGTCTTTTTGTCAATTTTAACAAAACTAACATAAATCCATATATTTGGATAATTGATTTAGGTGGGAGACAAGTGTCATTGAACAACTTCCGAATTATACGAAGGTTCTCTTTATCCACACTTTTCAACTCGACTAATGATACAGCTTACAACACTTTGAAACTAAAGGCAATAGATGTTCTTCCATACTTAAAAAGAGCAGTAAGTCTTAATTTCCTCACACCTCTATTTACTGATAATCTATTTTTTTTCAACTAACCTAGAGATCAGTTGTCTTCTCAAAATTCACTTGTGAATTTCCTTTTCTTCTCAAATTTTCTAGTAGGCAGATCTGTTGGCCCAAAGGCCCATCACTCTAGTTTTGATGATGATTAACTCATGTAGTTATATTACTAATGATCTTGTGTTTAATTAGTGACAGATTCATTATCAAGATCTTAGTAAGTGTATAGCTCAACAAAGGATAAAATGTCAAGATTTGGAGCTAGCACAGTGTCAAGCTTGGACCAAGTCAAGAAGATGAGAAGCCTTCAAGTGAAGACTTCAAGAAGATGAAGACTTGTGTCTAGGTATAAGATTTTATTTTTGTTTTAGTTAAAAATGTAAAGGATAGAATAGTGGTACACACACACTCTTGATAGTTTTATTTTTACAAAAGATTTTCTTTTAGAAAAATACATGTTTGGTTTTTGGTATTCATGTTTACATCTTTCAACCAAAACTAAGTTTATGCTTATTGTCAAAAACATAGATATTTCATCTTGATTGTGTAGTGGATCATATCCATACACACTATGCTTTAAAAGTATATCTTGTTTTTGTATTTGATGAAGATTTGAAAAAACATGTTTTGGAAAAATATTGTTTTGGAAAAACAGTTTTTATCATGAGCCAAATATTTCCAAGTTACAAAAATAGTCCAATCTTTTATAACATGCCTTGATTTTGTGCAAGCATGTTTGTATATCAAAGTATATTGGTTAAACTATTTTTGTAGATTTTTAAGTATTTTATGGGATTTCATTTGAGCCAAAAAGACAAACCTTTTAATCCCAGAAATCTGTTTCAGGCTTCAGATAAGTCGACTTGCCTCCTTTATAGTCGACTTGGTCTGAAGTCAGTCGACCGGCTGGGTCGACCGACGTGCACAGACGTGCACGCCTTTGTGCACTGGAGGACGGCCGACCGTACGGGTCGACCGCTCCAGAGAGCTCTGCTCTCTGGAAAGTTCAGCCGACCGTACGGGTCGACCGACAGAGAGTTCGACTCTCAGCTCCAGTGGGTCGGTCGACCCAGGCGGTCGACCGTGGCTCCAACGGTCGGATTTCTGACCGTTGGCGGTCGACCGCACGGGTCGACCGGCAGGCCTGACAGACCCCAACGGCTATATTTTTCTGGCCTATAAAATTGGGAGTTTGGTCATTGTTTTGAGCCAAGATTTTGGAGACTCTTAGAGCCAGTTTTTCCCATTCATTCCAGAGGTTTTTCTCCACATATTTGAGAGCAAATACTTCCAATCTAAAGGGAAGATTTTATCAAGAGTGTTAAAGTGAATTTCTTGAGTTTTCCTCCACCTTTCTCATCCTTATTTTTCTCACACAAACACTTGAGCTATCCATTGCTATTCATCTTATAGGAGTGTTGTAGTGAGAGCTTTTATTGGTGATCAAAGTGTTTAGATCACCAAGAGATCATTTCTTGTACTTTGAGGAGGCGGACGTGTGTGTCCGCGTTGTTTCGAGTTCGGGTGCGAACTCCGTGTTTGAGGTGCGGCCTCGGCAAGCTTGTGGGACTTGCGTGTGTACGGGACTAGAGAGTCCGAGGGCTTGTAGGTGTTGCGGCACCGAGGAGAGATCCATTGGGATCTTGCATAGTGGAAATCCTTCGTGTGTCGAAGGCGGGGATGTAGAGCAAGTGTGCTCGAACCTCGAAACATACCTTTGTGTTTGCGATTGCCATTTCTCTCTCTCCCTTGTTTATATCTTGCATTCAATTCTTGTCTTTACCTTTATATGCATGATATATTCCTTGTGCTCATATTGATATACTTGCGTGGGATTGTTGCTAACACTTGTATTCAACCAAGAGAGCCAACGCGGCACCTCAACCCATTCAAGGGGAATCTAGAGGAGTTTGTCCAGAGCCCTTCACGGGGAATTCGGCAACACTCTTTGGTTATACGTGGTGTTTAGTGTAAAAGTTTTTATTAGGTCATAATTGTTTTTAGCTTCCGCATCATTATTAGGCATTAAGTGACCATTAGATTAGCCATCACCTATTCACCCCCCCTCTAGGTGAACTTACAGCTAAATTTTCTAGTGGGCGGATCTTTGTAAATCATACTTAATTGAGGCTAAATGGTTCGCTGATGAATTTATTTTTCTTCTCAATTAAGACTTACTGCTCTCTTTAAATATAGAAGAACATATATTCCCTTTAGTTTCAAAGTTTTGTAAGTTGTATCATTAGTCGAGTTGAAAAGTATGATAAAGAGAATCTTAATATAATTTGGAAGTTGTTCAATGGCACTATCCCACCTAATTCAATCATCCAAATTATGGATTTATGTTAGTTTTGTTAAAATTGACAAAACGACTTAGTTGTTGTTAAAAATTTGATCTTGTTTTATGCATTCACTTTTCCTTTTCTTTTTTCCCCCTCAAGGAATTATTATTAGCTCTTTTCACTATAGAATAATTATTGTGATCAGTGTGTAGGATAAGATATTCATTACATAGTAACAACATCTGTAAAGAGTCAAGTTCCTCCTCTGAGCCGTATACATCATATACATCATCGATCATTGTTATAAAGCAATTGGCCTAGGTGATTGCTTCCCTAGTTCTCAAAGTTTTGGCTCAAAAGCCCAGTCTAGTGCCCATAAATAGTTCTCTACAAACCGATCTCTTGCAAAACCTAGGCTATATCAAAGACCAAGATTCATCCACCACCTAAATCATCATTACTAGCCTCACAATTTAAGTTATTCCATAGCTAAGGATACTATAGGATAAATTTATGAAATAACATGCACATAAACGGAGAATAGCATGTCAATTGTAGGCATAAATTTAATGAATATATGTCTTTACCTCGACAACTCCTTGAGTTCTTTCTTATACATTTTTTGCAGCATATTGAAATCTAATTTTGCCAATTTGAGCACTAGCCTTCATGTCCTCTTCTCTCTCATGTTTGTCTATGAACCACCAAGCATGCAGCCTTTGCATTCTCCAATGAAGGGGAGCTCTAATGCGTGAGTCACCTTCTCCTTCAACGATGGCTCTATTAAGAATCTTGAAGTAGTATCTTTTAGATATCAGTTGTGAATTGTCTGGCTTCATCCTTTTGATTCTCCCCTTCTATTGCAATAAAGGAGGCCTCATAGAGACTCAATATGTCTTGGATGTCATTGGAAAGATTGGTGTTGAAGCTGCCTTTTTCATCTTTGGTTGAAAACGTCTACAGTTGAACAAAATTCAATTGTCAAATTATAAATTAGAACATAAAGAAAAAGGTTAAGAGAATAGATTCAAATTGTCAAATTCATTGTCAGGACTCAAAAGTATTACTACATAAAGTCAAACATTAGTCAATTATTTATCACAGTTATACATATCAAACTGAAGTAAATAAATGCATAATTAAGTGCATGTACCTGGTGAGATATGGAACCCATGTTCCCTGAGAAGTCTAAAGAACAACGATGTAGCATAAAACTCATCCTTCATCTCCATGATTGTGTTGTCTTTTGATCTGCATATGGTGTTCAATCCATCTTTGATCTCCTTTTAAAAGTGATATGCCACTCTGAGCTGTTGCAGAGCCTCAACAAGCTGAAGTTGACGAACAAGTTCTGTTCCCTCGCCAAGAAGAAACCTCACCTCTTCCTTCAACTTCCTGAGCTGGGAATCAACATCGTCTCCCTACATTGTCAATGTTTCCTGTAATTAGTAGTGGCTAGCAAAACCTATAAAGTAAGTCAATTTTCATAAGAATATAAAGAGAGATCACCATGAAATCAGTCCTTAACGACTGTATATATGCGTCCTCCCCCACACTCGGCGGGTAATTTGTGGATCACCGCTCACAGCTAGTGAGTTCTGGTGAGGTTTGAACGGCTATGGAGGAGGAGAGAGCAGCACCTCCACACCCTGTGCATGGCACAACAACATTCTATTTGGTCTCATAGATTTCAAGGGGAGAAAGCTACTACAAGAGCAAATGGAAAAAGCAATTAGAATAATGACCTAAGAGGCTTCCTAGTTTAATTATGCAATGTATCCAAGTTTGGGTTGTATCTATGTTGTGGAGATGTGTGTGTGTGTGTCGGGAAATTGATGAGTGCGACATAGGAGGGAGTTGCCTCTATATATATATATATATATATATATATATATATATATAGAGAGAGAGAGAGAGAGAGAGAGAGAGAAATGTAAATCAGCTGACACATTAGGCAACTTCCTCCTATGTCGCACTCAAAAATCATATTTCTCGAATGAATTTTCAAGATCCGACCGCACATTATCATCTTCATGTTCTAAGATATACACATATAAAAAATTAAGTGATTTGAAGTTAATTTACTTCAATTTCTTTGGGTTCAAACATTAACGGTTTTTTAACAGTGGAACAAAATGGAACGATTAGATCAATGAGTAAACGAACTTCAAATCACTTGATTTTTTGTATGTGTATATCTTAGAACATGAAGATGATAATGTGCGGTCGGATCTTAAAAATTCATTCGGAAAATATGATTTTTTAGTGCGACATAGGAGGAAGTTGCCTCCTGTGTCCGCTGATTTACATTTCTCTAATATATATATACACACACACACACACACACACCCACTTAGGCTTCCTTTACATGGCATATATGCAACATGAGAATAACGAGTAAACATTGAGGATAAGGAACAGTACATGCTGCTTTTACCAGAGACATGAGACATATAGCAAGTGGGTTGTACTATCAAGTTCCCTCCACCACTTGTTTTGCTTGTGTCTGGCTTTGAGCAATAATTGAGCAATATGCTCGGTTATTTTCATTCTGTGGCCTAGATTGCACGTACACAAGCACGAGGATTGGATCTAATTTTGAGAGAAACAAATATTGGATATAACAATGCTATATAGATACATTGACATGTAAAATCTCATAAAAAGTGAATAAGGTACACATAATGTTCTGGGAGATGATGACGAGTACTTTTTCCCAAGGTGAATCAATCACTCATTAATGTCAATTATATATCTTTTCTCAACCTGATATATGGAGAGGTATTCACGACACTTTTTACTCGATCTTTCTCTCTCCCCTTCCTAATTCTCACCTTTGTCTTCAAAGAGTTACCAAACTCTTAATAAGAGTTTTGATAACTCTAAAAAAATTATGAGAGATCTTGATTGTCGATCTTGAAGAAATTAATTCATAATAGAAATCCCTTTAATTGGTTATGTGATCCACTCTTAGAAATAATTTCATAACAATCGACAAGATCCTATAAGAAATCAAATTACAAAGAACAAAGCACAAATTGGACTCGACTCGCATGATGAGCTATATATCTACATTGATCAACATCAGAGTCAACAAGGCTGTATACCCTTGGAGCCACTATTGCGCAAGAAAGCTGTCAGAATTCTTGGCGGATGGAAGGGGATAAAGAGATGGTGGAAATTGTTCGCATGTGAGAGGATGGTCTGACTGGAGTTGGGGGTGTCATTGCAGGGAATTTAAGCCTGAGAGGTGCATTGTTGGTGGATCGAGTTATAGAGGTGAAGAATGACAGTACTTGGGGTTACACTCTGGGCTGAGGATGTGCTTGGCGAAGAACATGGCTTTCATACATCGAACAGAACATTGCCTCAGGATGAAAAGCAGCCTATAATGGAGATAAGCTATCATCTAAGCATAAAGATTTCTAAAGATAACTGAAGAGTACCTTCTTTTTCTTCAAAAACAATAGAAAAGGCAAATAACAAAGATAGTTTACAAAAAACTAAACTTTCATTTCTGAAATGCAGCATACATGCGATCCCGGTGAACATTTTATTTCTTCAAATAGAAATTACATACATGGGAATCAGCAAAGTAACTTATTTTTCCAAATCATACATTATGAAAAGATAGCATTTATTTCAGATTCCAGACGTTAGAATTTCAATCCCCACAGCTAACAAACTGGTAGTTGATAGTTATATGACCCAGAGCATAGCCATTACCATTGGTGTCCAGCTATGCAAACACACCCTGATCCAAATTGAGGCTGCATTCGAGCATTGGTCTATGATTCGTACAGTTTCTTGCACTTCAGCCTATGTGTTTGTCACCTCATGCCATCAAAAAATTGATGAAAATTGTAATTCAAATCCTCATGTAAATAGAAAAGTCAAATTTTGAGTTGGTTTAAGATATTTGGAGTTTCAAAATTTAGTGTTAGGGTCATAATTGTATTTGGATTAGTTTAGGAGTTTCTTATTTTCTTTTAATAAAGTGGTAGTAGATTAGGAATAGTGGTTTGATTTTGAGTTGGGATTATTTTGCTTTTGCCTGTAAAAGAAGAGGCATAGCCCATATTTTGTAACAAAAAGAAAAAAGAAAAATTGAGAGAAATAAAAGTGAGAGAATTTTATAGTTGAAAAAAGTTTGAATAGTGATATTTTTGTTTTTGAGTTCTCCAAATGAAATTTTGTATTTTTCTTCTTTAGAAAATAACAGTGATATCAGAGCTTGGTTCGTATCGATGCCATGCAAAGAAGGCGTTAAAAATGTTAGAGATATCAATGATAACACGTGATTCATGTGAAACATTTGATCCATGTGAAAGAAACCCCTCATGAAATCAACCAAATCTTAAAATCTCTCCATGATTATAGGAACACATGGGACTCATGAGACTTATGCACCATGTGTTTCGCATTCTCTCTCAGTCAATATTTCCTATTGTTTCTCTTAAATCAGTGTAAACATGTGACCAATATGTGTATATTTCTACAACCAAGAATCAAAACTAGTGGTATCTTGTCATTGCACAAATAAGTGTTCTTCTCCTTCTTCTTTATCTTGGTATTAGAGCAACTCATGTACCATGTCGAGTATTTCCTCTTCATCTTCCCTCACCTCCATCCAAACACCTGCATCCATGGTTACTCCCAATTCTAACATTACTCACTTTTTAAATATTAAACTCGACAAAGGAAACAATCTACTATAACGTTCCCAGTTCCTTCCTCTTCTCAAACTCCACGATTTTGAAGGCCTCGTCGACAGAACCTGTCACGCCCCGCCTCCCAAAATACGCGGAAACGGAGTCGCGACGAGAGTCGGCGACGTATATACGCAAGGGAAATACCCCACGTATATACGCTAAGCCTAAGTTAACCTGAACAAGCTATAAATCAGAACTATAATAAGTAAGGATCACTGCAATAATACATATGAGACTACACATGATAGCAATGAATAACAGGAAGAAAATGACAGCTGAAAAGAAGTCAAAGGTGATATACAGGAATCAAGGAATAATAACAAGAATAAAATGCAAGTATACCAGAATCAAAGGGAGAGGACCCAAGCTCCTCGCAAGGCGTGCCGTCTCATCGAAAACCTGCACATTAGAAACAATCGTCCAATAGCTGGACGTGCAAACCCAGGGTCGTCAGAACGTGACCATAATGAGTGTGTGTGTAAAGGGGAAACAGCTCGTGCAGAAGAAACAATATGCATAATTAGTAATAAGAGCAACTACAGATAAAAGAGACCATATAACAGATAAATAAAAGAACTGTAATAAACATAATAACAACACGAATAAAGATAGGCAACAACTGATCAATAATAAGCAAGCAACTGCTGTCTCAATAGGTAACCTATCATATGTCACTAGGCTGGTATCCAAGTCTGGTCAGGGTTATAGTTATATGTTTATCACAGTAATATAAATGTACAGTCAGGTGATATAGTCAGTCACAATACATTAACAGTTTATTTTCATTTATTATGTCAGCGAACACCAATTGCCACCTGTAATAGACGCATCCCATACTACGCCTACTACACGTGTCAACCAGAGTCCTAAGTTATTGAAACTGATTGGTTGGAGACGTTGTCCATGTTTTAGGTGGGTCCCGTACATACCCGGGACCACGGCCTCAGTTTCCTGGCGCTGAACCAGGCCGTACCGCTAGGTACTCAGTAACAGTAACAGTAATCTCACTGTGAAAACAGTGGAACAGTAACAGTACAGATGGGATGTCAGTCATCCCCCAGGAACCCTGCAGTGGAACCCTCAGTCGGCTGCGCAACCTGTATCCTAGGTCCACCCAAAATACAGACGCTGTCTCCTCCATCAATTTCCCCAATCCCAATGTAAGTTGTCCATTTACATTATTATTTATTCAATTCAGTTAAACCAGTCAATGTCCATATTATCTAGAACACTGGGACGATATGGTGACAGTAACAATAACAGTACAGTAACAGTCAATCAGTAATCGTATACACGATGAACAATATCAGTAACAGTAACGGTAACCGTGTATACGATGAACAGTAGAACTGTACCGGGGTTACGGTCAAATAATCATTTCCCAGTAACCTTAGTAATATGCACAGTACAATAACAGAACTAGATATTACTCAATAGCCAGCCTCTAACGTCATACAAGTACACATCACATCTGAATGAATCTTCATCATGTCATCACCAATAAATGAATATCAAATCTGGAAAGTCCTCTACATGAAATATATCATCTAAACGAATCCCAAATGGTCACAACTATCAATCAACAACGTCCATCCCATCTTAATACAGATCAGGCTACAATATAAGGAACACAGATTCTGGATAAGCTCTAACTCAAGATCAATCTAAGTCTCACTCAACTAATCCAGTCATATCTGATATGTCCTCAATTACTCACTAATAAAGTCTTGTCTAATTACTGGTCATCACTCCATGCAATTAATATAAGTCCAGATAAATCCGAAGTCATTATAGCCAACTCATATTCTCAACAGTTACATGATCGTCAAGTATCAATATACATCAAGTAATCTGATATAATAATTGTCATTCCAACATATATCCATAATCAGGCACAGCTCTCTCACTCTAACAATCTAATCTGATTTCCAAGTCTTCACAATCACCACTCCTATAAGACCAATCATTATATCCCAACACTTGGTAACATACTATACACATGCATCTAAGTTCTATTAGATCAAGTCATTACTACCAATATCTATCTCTTGAAGTCACATTCATCCATCAATAATTATTACATAATCCATGAGTGAAGTCCACAATCCATAAAGAAACTGAACAGAGCTGACAGACCTATATTAGTCGACTAGGGGCTTCATACAAGTCGACTAGAGAAGGTATAGTCGACTAACCAAGTGGCCAAGTCGACTACACCTAGGCCAAGTCGACTGACAGGTAAGACTAGTCGACTAACAGAGATACAGAGGGCTATACAACTTCCAGGTCAACCTATTAGTCGACTAAGGCAAGGTGAGTAGTCGACTACTAACACTGTTAGTCGACTACAGAAGAGGTCAAGTCGACTAATCCAGTTCTGTCTGGGCACTAAAAATCTGAGATACACCACTCTTCTTCCCATCTTCTCCCAATACTTACATACTCTTCAACATACATGACTATACTAGAAATCTAAGCATTCATATGGTAAATAAAGGATTTCAACATCATAGACATGTACATCTCCTATTCTATGTATTCATCATGTAAGGTAAAGGGAATGACAAATCCACTACCATACTTAAAGTTCTCCACACTCATAACAATATAACACATTAAATGATTCATCACATACATAAAAACATTTACAATTACTCCAAATTAAAGAATGAGAGAGAGATGAGGAGAAACACTCACATTGGGGAATCTGGTCGTCGCCGGGCGAGTCGCCGTTGTGGACGCGTGGTGCCGCTCTTCGCTGTCGGACTGCATGGGAGGGTAGCCAAGGTACTGGAGAAGGCCACCGTGCCGATCTCCGACGACGGGCTGGCGTGGATCGGGAGAACTCGCTGCTCGCTCGCTGCCTGTGCGCTGGTCTGTTGATGGCTGTCCAGATTTGCTGTTGATGGGCTGGAGGGTGTACACGGCCTTGGACTGGTCTGCTGGTGACTGTGGTGGATCTCCGGGCTGCTGTGCTGCTGATCTGTGCAGGGGAATCTGCTGTTGATGCCGTCCATGGAGGGGTGCTGGCCTGGATAGCGCACACGGGCTGCCGAGCGCCGTTGTGGCTGCTGCTGGAGTTCTGCTGCTGGTGCACCAAAGAAGAGAGAGGAGAGGGGCGCCTCGCTTGCTGCCGTCCAGATCTGCAGAAGGGCTGGATCTGGACCTGGGCGCTCGCTGGTGGAGAGGGGCTCGCTGCCGTCCAAGGGGATCCAGGGTGGCCGGCCTGCTGGATTGGGAGGAGAGAATTAGTTTAGGGATTGGTTGGGATTAGTTTAGGATTTGAGGAGATTTGGGGGATTAGATTAGGATCTGATCTTGTAGTTAGGATTTGGGAGATTATTTAGGGATGGGTTATTGGGTTTGCGGGGGTAGCGGTTATGCTAACGGGTTGAGGCTTGAGTCCAATTAGATAAAAGAGTGTTGGGTTTGAGGGTACTAGATTAGGATCCAATTAGGTTAAGTGTTGGGTCTTGTTTGGATTTAGGTAATGGATGTAAAAGAGGATAACGGGTCATGGGCCATGGAACTTAAACGGGTAATTGGGAAATAGGTGAGGCTAAACAAGGATACAAGGAATAAGGCATGAATAGGAATCAAGGGTAAGGGAAATATAACACTACAAAATAATAATCCAACATTAGTAGTAACAATACTTAACTAAAATAATAGTATTAATAATACCAATACATTACAAGATAATAATAATAATAATAATTAACAGTAACAATAGCAACACTAATAATATTAGTAATAATTACAATTAAGAAAATAATAGATTCAGTTGATAAAAATAATTTGTAAATTAAAATAAATACTTCAAGAAATTAAAATACAGTAGTTTAGATTAGGGATATTACATTCTACCCACCTTAATAAAAATTTCGTCCTCGAAATTCAAATAAAGTAGGGAATGATAAAAGAATCAAAATTCCAAGTAGAAAACAAATAAGCTTCCACGCCACTTCTCACTGCATCGATACTTCACCACGCTTCCGCTGAGCGCTCTGATATCTGCTATCAGCTCCAAAATGAAGTGAACAATCTCAAAAGACAAGATCAGAAAAATAGAATAGACAAGGAGAATAAGAATCAAGATTACTCTGAAAGAATAGATGCAATCAGAGAGATGGAAGATCAAAGAGATGGATTTTCGAAGGGAGGACAGTCAATTTTCAAATGGAGTTAATATCATTGGATAGATAGTATATGTATATTGCAGTGTCAACATAACTGTTCCAGGTTACAGGTAGGAACTAGGTTCTCTCTTGCGAAACAAGAGTCAAAATTCAAGATCGCAAGTCGAAAACCTAGGCTCTGATACCAAGAAAACCCTGTCACGCCCCGCTTCCCAAAATACGCGGGAATGAAGTCGCGACGAGAGTCGGCGACGTATATACGCAAGGAAAATACCCCACGTATATACGCTAAGCCTAAATTAACTTGAACAAGCTATAAATCAGAACTATAATGATCATCGATCACTGCAATAATACATATAAGACTACACAGGATCTGAAATGAATGAGGAATAGAATAACAGGCTAAATGTGATGTACAAGAATCAAGGAATAATAGCAGGAAAAAGAAAATGCAAGAGTACCAGAATCAAAGGGAGAGGACCCAAGCTCCTCGCAAGGCGTGCCGTCTCATCGAAAACCTGCACATTAGAAACAATCGTCCAATAGCTGGACGTGCAAACCCAGGGTCGTCAGAACGCGACCATAATGAGTGTGTGTGTAAAGGGGAAACAGCTCGTGCAGAAGAAACAATGTGCATAATTAGTAATAAGAGCAACTACAGATAAAAGAGACCATATAACAGATAAATAAAAGAACTGTAATAAACATAATAACAACACGAATAAAGATAGGCAACAACTGATCAATAATAAGCAAGGAATTGCTGTCTCAATAGGTAACCTATCATATGTCACTAGGCTGGTATCCAAGTCTGGTCAGGGTTATAGTTATATGTTTATCACAGTAATATAAATGTACAGTCAGGTGATATAGTCAGTCACAATACATTAACAGTTTATTTTCATTTATTATGTCAGCGAACACCAATTGCCACCTGTAATAGACGCATCCCATACTACGCCTACTACACGTGTCAACCAGAGTCCTAAGTTATTGAAACTGATTGGTTGGAGATGTTGTCCATGTTTTAGGTGGGTCCCGTACATACCCGGGACCACGGCCTCAGTTTCCTGGCGCTGAACCAGGCCGTACCGCTAGGTACTCAGTAACAGTAACAGTAATCTCACTGTGAAAACAGTGGAACAGTAACAGTACAGATGGGATGTCAGTCATCCCCCAGGAACCCTGCAGTGGAACCCTCAGTCGGCTGCGCAACATGTATCCTAGGTCCACCCAAAATACAGACGCTGTCTCCTCCATCAATTCCCCAATCCCATTGTAAGTTGTCCATTTACATTATTATTTATTCAATTCAGTTAAACCAGTCAATGTCCATATTATCTAGAACACTGGGACGATATGGTGACAGTAACAATAACAGTACAGTAACAGTCAATCAGTAATCGTATACACGGTGAACAATATCAGTAACCGTGTATACGATGAACAGTAGAACTGTACCAGGGTTACGGTCAAATAATCATTTCCCAGTAACCTTAGTAATATGCACAGTACAATAACAGAACTAGATATTACTCAATAGCCAGCCTCTAACGTCATACAAGTACACATCACATCTGAATGAATCATCATCATGTCATCACCAATAAATGAATATCAAATCTGGAAAGTCCTCTACATGAAATATATCATCTAAACGAATCCCAAATGGTCACAACTATCAATCAACAACGTCCATCCCATCTTAATACAGATCAGGCTACAATATAAGGAACACAGATTCTGGATAAGCTCTAACTCAAGATCAATTAAGTCTCACTCAACTAATCCAGTCATATTTGATATTCCTCAATTACTCACTAATAAAGTCTTGTCTAATTACTGGTCATCACTCCATGCAATTAATATAAGTCCAGATAAATCCGAAGTCATTACAGCCAACTCATATTCTCAACAGTTACATGATCGTCAAGTATCAATATACATCAAGTAATCTGATATAATAATTGTCATTCCAACATATATCCATAATCAGGCACAGCTCTCTCACTCTAACAATCTAATCTGATTTCCAAGTCTTCACAATCACCACTCCTATAAGACCAATCATTATATCCCAACACTTGGTAACATACTATACACATGCATCTAAGTTCTATTAGATCAAGTCATTACTACCAATATCTATCTCTTGAAGTCACATTCATCCATCAATAATTATTACATAATCCATGAGTGAAGTCCACAATCCATAAAGAAACTGAACAGAGCTGACAGACCTATATTAGTCGACTAGGGGCTTCATACAAGTCGACTAGAGAAGGTATAGTCGACTAACCAAGTGGGCCAAGTCGACTACACCTAGGCCAAGTCGACTGACAGGTAAGACTAGTCGACTAACAGAGATACAGAGGGCTATACAACTTCCAGGTCAACCTATTAGTCGACTAAGGCAAGGTGAGTAGTCGACTACTAACACTGTCAGTCGACTACAGAAGAGGTCAAGTCGACTAATCCAGTTCTGTCTGGGCACTAAAAATCTGAGATACACCACTCTTCTTCCCATCTTCTCCCCAATACTTACATACTCTTCAACATACATGACTATACTAGAAATCTAAGCATTCATATGGTAAATAAAGGATTTCAACATCATAGACATGTACATCTCCTATTCTATGTATTCATCATGTAAGGTAAAGGGAATGACAAATCCACTACCATACTTAAAGTTCTCCACACTCATAACAATATAACACATTAAATGATTCATCACATACATAAAAACATTTACAATTACTCCAAATTAAAGAATGAGAGAGAGATGAGGAGAAACACTCACATTGGGGAATCTGGTCGTCGCCGGGCGAGTCGCCGTTGTGGACGCTGTGGTGCCGCTCTTCGCTGTCGGACTGCATGGGAGGGTAGCCAAGGTACTGGAGAAGGTCACCGTGCCGATCTCCGACGATGGGCTGGCGTGGATCGGGAGAACTCGCTGCTCGCTCGCTGCCTGTGCGCTGGTCTGTTGATGGCTGTCCAGATTTGCTGTTGATGGGCTGGAGGGTGTACACGGCCTTGGACTGGTCTGCTGGTGACTGTGGTGGATCTCCGGGCTGCTGTGCTGCTGATCTGTGCAGGGGAATCCGCTGTTGATGCCGTCCATGGAGGGGCGCTGGCCTGGACAGCGCACACGGGCTGCCGAGCGCCGTTGTGGCTGCTGCTGGAGTTCTGCTGCTGGTGCACCAATGAAGAGAGAGGAGAGGGGCGCCTCGCTTGCTGCCGTCCAGATCTGCAGAAGGGCCTGGATCTGGACCGGGCGCTCGCTGGTGGAGAGGGGCTCGCTGCCGTCCAAGGGGATCCAGGGTGGCCGGCCTGCTGGATTGGGAGGAGAGAATTAGTTTAGGGATTGGTTGGGATTAGTTTAGGATTTGAGGAGATTTTGGGGGGATTAGATTAGGATTAGGATTTGGAAGATTATTTAGGGATGGGTTATTGGGTTTGTGGGTAGTGGTTATGCTAACGGGTTGAGGCTTGAGTCCAATTAGATAAAAGAGTGTTGGGTTTGAGGGTACTAGATTAGGATCCAATTAGGTTAAGTGTTGGGTCTTGGTTTGGATTTAGGTAATGGATGTAAAAGAGGATAACGGGTCATGGGCCATGGAACCCAAACGGGTAATTGGGAAATAGGTGAGGCTAAACAAGGATACAAGGGAATAAGGCATGAATAGGAATCAAGGGTAAGGAAAATATAACACTACAAAATAATAATCCAACATTAGTAGTAACAATACTTAACTAAAATAATAGTATTAATAATACCAATACATTACAAGATAATAATAATAATAATAATTAACAGTAACAATAGCAACACTAATAATATTAGTAATAATTACAATCAAGAAAATAATAAATTCAGTTGATAAAAATAATTTGTAAATTAAAATAAATACTTCAAGAAATTAAAATACAGTAGTTTAGATTAGGGATATTACAGAACCTCTCAGTGTCTGGTCCGGTTTCTTCCTTCTACCGAGAAGGATGCGCAGCCCACTATCAATCTGAAATACACTCGCTGGATTAAGTTTGATCAGATGCTCTTATGCTGATTTATCTTCTCGCTCATTGAGGCTATTCTTACTCATCTTGTCACCACATCTCGTGATTTGTAGTGCTCTCTAGAGCGAATATTTGCGTCACCCTCCAGAGCTAGAGTACAACAACTCAAATACCAGCTGCACACCATCAAGATTGGCACCGCCTCTATGTCAGAGTATATCCAGTTTGTCAAGTCCATCGTGGACAACCTGGCAGCAGTGGCTAATCTAGTTGCCGACTCCGACCTCGTCTCTACCTTGCTCAGTAGTTTGTCTCCCGAATATGACTCGTTCGTCACCTCTGTCAACTTTTGTTGTGTTCTTCTGTTTCTTCTTTTGTCTTGAAAAACCTTTTACATGTTCCTGATATCACCAAAAAATTTCTGTCTGTTAGTCAATTTACCGCTGATAATAAAGTCCTTCTTTAATTCCACCTGACTCTTGTTTTGTCAAGGATCTCTTTACTCAGAAAACTCTACTGCGGGGATAACATAAGGATGGCATGTATGTCTTCTCTCTGGGGAATCATAACTTCACCGCCTCTCCCCAAATTCTTCTCAGTGAGCATGCATCTTCCTCTGTCTGGCATAAGCGCCTAGGTCATCCCTCCACTAGAGTTATCTCTAGTGCTTTATCTCAGCATTGACTTCCTTTCTTCACTGACCGTGCTGGTATCCCTCTCTGCATCCCTTGTCAGCAAGAAAAAAGTCACCATCTCCCTTTCTCGCCATCTTCCACGATTACTACTGCTTTTTGAGAACTTATTCACTCCGATCTATGGGATCCATCTCCTATGTCTGTTGTAAGTGGTCATCGCTATTATATTAGCTTTATAGATCACTACAGTAAATATGTTTGGCTTTATCTTTTAATTAATAAAAGTGATGCTTTCTCTATTTTTCTTGAGTTCAAAATTCATGTGAAAAAATTTCTTGAGCGTTACATTAAAGCACTCTAAACTGATAATGGTGGCGAGTTTATCAAATTTAAACCTTACTTGTCTTCTTAGGGTATCGCTCATCGCTTATCCTGTCCATACATTAGTGCCCAAAATGACACCATAGAAAGAAAGCACGGCCACCTTCGAGACCGGCCTCACTCTTCTGCCCCGATCAAATATTCCATTTCATTACTTGATGTATGCTTTCCAAACTGCCTCATTTCTCATCAATAGAATGCCCACCCCCGTCATCCATAATTTATCTCCCTATCAGAAATTATTTCATAAAGCACTAGACTACCTTTCCTTACGAATATTTGGTTGCGCTTGCTACCCTCATCTGCATCCATACTAAACTCATAAGTTTAGTTTTCGGTCCAGTCATAGGATACTCAGCTTTGCATAAATGTTATCAATGTTTACATGTCCCCTCTGGTCGTATTTACATCTCTCGGGATGTTGTGTTCAACGAATCTTCCTTTCCTTTCCAGTCTCCTCTGTCCTCTCTCTCTCTCTCCACCTACTCCCACGCCTTCACACCGATCCCCATCTCCATGTCTCTGTTACCTTCTATTATTCCAGTCCCCTCTTCTCATGTGGGCCCCACCATTGACTGTTCTCCACCACCACCTCCACTCCTTCTCCACCACCTCCACTAGCACCCGCCGAGAGTCCTCATCGTCCTCGTCTTTAGGCTCTCTTAGTCCCCCTCCTACCAGGACCCACCATATGGTCACCAGAACACAGGATAATACCAAAACACCTAAGGTTTGGCTAGCCACCCGGTATCCCATGCCTACCTATCTCATGATCGACTTGGCCACCACTCCTGTCGAATCCACATATTTCATGCAAGGTTCTAAAGATCCCAAGTGGCGTCAGACAATGGACATTGAGATGAATGTCTTACTTAAGAATAAAACCTGGTCTCTTGTGCCATACCACCCTACCATGAATCTGGTTGGCTGCAAATGGGTTTTCAAGTTAAAACATAAACCTGATGGTTCTGTTGACAGGTATAAGGCTCGCCTGGTGGCCAAGGGTTTTCATCAACAAGCAGGATGAGACTATGGTGAGACATTCAGTCCGGTCATCAAATCGATCACTGTCCGTACCATGTGCAGTCTAGTCATCTCCAAGGGCTGGTCTATTCGACAGTTGGATGTGAATAATACATTTTTTTAGGGTTTTCTTACTGAGACAGTTTACATGGAACAACCTTCGAGGTTCATCAATCCCGCTTGTCTAATCATGTATGCAGGCTTTATCGTAGTATCTATGGCCTCAAACAGTCTCCACGGGCCTGTTTTTCTCGCCTCAGCAGTTATCTAGTCACTATGGGCTTTATGGCCTCCAAGTCTGACATGTCTCTCTTACTCCGACGGGTCAGGACAGATTTTCTTCTGGTTCTTATCTATGTGGACGACATCATCATCACAGGCAATAACTCACAGGCTGTCACTCGTCTTTTTCAAGAACTAAGCGGGAGTTCTCATTAAAAGACCTCAGCCCTCTGCACTATTTCTTGGGCGTGGAGTGTCACCGTACACCCTCAGGTCTCTTTCTCTCTCAATAAAAGTACATCCATGACTTACTTCTCTGACTCAAGATAGATGGTGTCAAGCCTGTCAGCTCGGCTATGGCTACTTCCTGTAAGCTCTCCAAGGTTATTGACAAGCCTCTCTCTGACCCCTTTATCTATCGAAGTACTGTTGGGGCTCTACTATACCTAAGCTTTACTAGACCCGATATTACCTTTTCAGTGAACAAGGTCGCTCAGTTCATGCAAGCTCCAACCGATGAGCATTGGAGCGCTGTAAAATAGATTCTTTGTTACCTCAAATCTACCATTCAATATGACCTTTTTCTCTTTCGTCATTCTTCTGTACAGCTTACTGTTTACACCGATGCAGATTGGCAGGGTCGATCGATGATCAAAAATTCATCAGTGGCTATTGTGTCTTTCTTGGTACAAATCTCATTTCTTGGAGCTCGAAGAAGCAGTGCATTATGGCACGATCTAGCACTGAGGCAGAGTTATAGGGACGTGGCCAATGCTGCAGCAGAGGTCATTTGGTTGTAGTCATTCTTTCGTGATCTTAGAGTTTCGCAATCTCCCCCAGTGGTTCTCTCTGACAATCTCGGTGCAACATATCTCTCGATCAATCCTATTCGTCACTCATGCTACAAACATGTTGAGATCAACATTCATTTTGCACGGGACTATGTCGTCAATGGAGTCCTCGATGTTCAGTTTTTTAGCACTAAAGACTAACTAGCAGACATCCTTACTAGGCCTTTGAGCTCATTAAGGTTTTCTATGCTAAAGAACATGCTCTCGGTTCTTTTGAACCCGCTTCGCTTGCGAGAGGGTGTTAGAGATATCAATGACAATGCGTGACTCATGTGAAACATGTGATCTATGTGAAAGAAATCCCTCATGAAATCAATCAGATCCTAAAATCTCTCTATGATTATAGGAACACGTGGGACTCATGCACTATGTCTTTCTCATTTTCTCTCTCAGTCAATATTTCCTATTTTTTCTTCTAAATCAGTGTAAACATGTGACCAATATGTGTGTGTGTATATATACAACCAAGAACCATTGCTAGTGGTATCTTGTCACTGCACAAATAAGTATTCTTCTCCTTCTTCTTTATCTAAAAAGAGTAAAGAAGATGGCTAATAGATGGTTTCAACTTATTGTTCCTTACTTTACTGCAGCACCTCGTTCCCGGGATACGTACCTTGATACGTGTTCCGACTCTTTTGACCGTATTATTGTAATTTTCTTCCAGTATTTATTTTTAATTTGTGATTTCTCATATTTTTTATATCGGATCTGGATTCTCAGTCTTAGAGTCAGCCCTGACCCGCACCGGGAACCCGATACCAGCCTGCTACCCGATTTGACCTTTCTGGTAGTCCAATTTGACCGATTTAAGTTCAAATACTGTTTTCTAATATTTTATATTTTTCATGATTTTCTGGAATTTTTCAGAATTATTTTGCAAAATCTCCAAAATCGGTGTTGGTCGGCATCGCTGACCAATTCCCTGATTTTTAGTTTTCAAATGGGATTGAATTTTCAAAAACAGCTTTCACGTTACTTCTTAAAATTTCATTTTCTATCTAAAAATATTTTTTAGGATTTTTCTAAATTTATCAAAATTTGACCGATTCTGGTATCGGCTGGTATCGCCGGAAGATTCCAGAATTTTTAATTTGAAAACTAAATTGAATTTCTCGAATTCGATTTCACCGAGCATCTTAAAATAATATTTACTATTTTTGAGAACTTTTCAGAACGTTTCTGAAACTGTCGAATTTTGCCCTATTAAAATAATAATATTATTTACCGTCCTTTACTTTTCTTGCTTTTTCCTTCTCCACTCCTCTACTTTGTACTTTCAAAAATTATAATAAATAAATTATTTAATAATAAAAATTTTATACTATTTTATTTTCTTTTTTCTTATTTTTTTCCTTTTCTTTAATTTTCTTTCTTTTCTTTCTCCCCCTTGACTTCCTCCCCTGCCACAAAGTCGCCCGCCGCCTGCTCCCCAGCTATAACAGAGCATGATGGGCTGCAACAGCAGCCCATCCCCCATCCCCTTTCATCATTCTTCCTCCTCCTTCCTTTAAATTTTCCTTCTTTCCTTCCTTCATTCTTCTCCATATCTCCACCTTCATCTTCATTTTCCCACCAACACCACCTCTCCCCTCAACCGCCGCCGGCCACCCTCACCACCGCCGCCGACGCCCTAACCGCCGCCGCACCCCCAACTCCCCACCTCCCTTCCCCACTTCCACCATCTCCAATTTTTCTCTCCTTTCTTCTAATTTCAACATAACCTAACACTTCATCTTCTTCTTCTTCTCCAAAACCACCACCAATTCCACCCAAATCCTCCATTCCAACCACCCCACCACCATCTCCTCCTCCTCCTCTAACTCCCCACTACCTCCAACAACCACCACCACCACCATATCCACCACCACCACTAACTACCACCACCACCTCCACAAACAACAACACCAACCAAACAACTCCTCCACCACCTCCCTCCCCTCCCCTAGGCCGTGCGCGGCTCCTCCCCTCCCCCGGCGACGCCGCCGCCGCCGCCTGGCTGCCGGAGCCGGCCGGCCGGCCATCCCCCCCCACTCCCCTCCATTTTCCTTTCTTTCTTTCTTCCTTCTTTCCTTCTTTAATTCCTTCTTCTTTCTTTCTTTTCATCTCTTTTCTCTTTCTTTTCCCTAAATAAAACCATATTTCCTCATTTCTAAAATACCCATCCCCTTATCCTCAAATTACTTCCCTATAATTACACTCAATACCCCTCCCCTTTTAATTCCAAATTTATTTCTAAAAATACCATATTTTCTCTCTCTCTCTTCCCTATAACTTTCTCTCTCCTCTCTCTCTCCTCTCTCATTCCCTCTCTAATAATTATATAAATATTTATATTTATATACTTTAATATATATTTATGGGCTAATAACATGCTGGCGCGTATTAGCGGACTTTCCCGGATATTTCTCGGTATCTCGTCCTGGTGCTAGGCGAATACATTTCTTACTTTATTACCATCATTTCATGTCTAATGATTATTATCTTGCTTTTAATATATGATGTCTCTTTATACAAGTTGGTATATGTTACATAATTGATTTCTAAAATTATCATGTTTTATAAATAGCTGCCGGCCTTTATTATACTTTGTCGAACCGGTATTATACCGGGTATGCCTATATCCGCTCCCGCTTTACTCGGCTTCGCATAGCTAATTAAAAGATAAATTTGTTATTATAAAAATGGTAGTATTGTTCTCCTGTACCATGTGATGTGACCGGTTGATACCTGATATTTGATGTTATGACTCTCACCGACATATTAGTTACCTGACCCTGACATATATACACCTGATACTTGGCCATGCTATACTTATTATTTGATATCTGATACCGGTACTTGCCATGCTTATTACTTGATATCTGACGCTGGTACTTGCCATGCTTATTACTTAATATCTGACACCGGTACTTGCCATGATTATTACTTGATATCTGACACCGGTATTTGCCATGCTTATCACTTGATATCGACACCGGTACTTGCCATGCTATATTGACCCATGATTCCCGACACCGGTACTTGCCATGCTATATTTGACATATGATACCCGACACCGGTACTTGCCATGCTATACTTACCACTTGATATCTAATACCGGTACTTGTCATGCTATACTTGACACTTGATATCTGATACCGGTACTTACCATGTTATACTTATTACTTGATATCTGATAGCGGTACTTGTCATGTTGTACTTAACACTTGATATCTGACACCAGTACTTGTCATGCTATACTTATTACATGATATCTGACACCAGTACTTACCATGCTATACTTATTACATGATATCTAACACCGGTACTTGCCATGCTATATTTGACCCATGATACCCGACACCGGTACTCGCCATGCTATATTTGACACCTGATACCTGACACCTGTATTACCTGGCATATTCATGATTATTATTACCAGACATCTGGTACTCCTGTACTCCTGAACTCCTGAACCCCTGTACTCCTAAACTCCTGTATCCCCTGTACTCATGTCCCTTGCACTGTTACTCTTGTTAATAGCACAATCAGACCGGCGTCCGATAAAGCATGCCTGGTATCGGGATGACGAGGATGTATCCCACGATCGTGCTAGCGTCCGACGGTTCCTGAATGGAACTAAGTGCCACACGAAGCAAAGTGCCACACCACACACGTGGTGGGAGCCACCTCTTGAATCCGTGGGGGCCACCTCTAGAATCCATCCCCACACAGAGCAAAGTGCCACACCACACACGTGGTGGAATCCACCTCTTGAATCTGTGGGGGCCACCTCTTGAATCTGTTGGGCTACCTCCTGTATCAACCCTCAGAGCAAAGTGCCACATGGAGCAAAGTGCCACACCACACACGTGGTGGGGGCCACCTCTTGAATCTGTGGGGGCCACCTCTTGAATCTGTAGGGCTACTTTCTCCCTCCTGCCTGTACTGCCTGGTGTTAGCGTGATAAGTATTCTCAGTGCATATTAACACCCACACATACCTGTATGATAATAACGCCTGGAGCATATGTTGTCTGGTCTCTCCCCTATTCGAATAATGGTACCTGCATATCAGAGTTCGGATGAGTTCTACTGAAAGTGCGGGCTCTAGTGTGAACTGTCGGTGTTGTGGGACGCCGGTGGGAAAGGGACAAGAACAACATAAGAATGTAACACCAAAACAGTAATAATATTAGGAACGTGTGATATTTGGTCTCTCCTTTGTTCGGCTTCTGGTACTCACATATCAGACCTGAGTAAGTTCTACAGAGTGCAAACTCTAGTATGGACTATCGGTGATGTGAGGCGCTCGTAGGGAGGTGATTGAAATATCAAACGGTACTGATTATTATTATTGGATAAATTAAAATGCAACACCTTTTTATTCCAGTTATAATGTTATTCCCTGAGTTGACCCCTTACTTTATAACACACGACGATTACTCCAGACACACTATAGTTCTGTTACTCTTAGGGCAACTCAAGTTGTATAAACTCAGACGATGACAATATGAGATATGTGGTATATAGATGAGGGTTTCCTTATTTGGATTATCCCCTTGATGTATCAGTCCCGTGAATCCATAATCTGAGTTTGTACAACTAGTTTTATCCATACTTGTATTTATCACATGTTTAACTTGTTTACCACATGTACCTATGCTCTTCATACTGCCTTCTAGGCATGTTTTCAGTTTCAGATTCATCGATATATATGATTTACTATCGTTCTTTTAATTTCTCTTATGTTATTTGTTATTATTGTACCTGCATACTTGGACCACGTTACTTGATCATGTACACGTATACCTGTTATGCACGCCATTTGGCTTTGTTATATGTACTCGCAGGGTTGCGTCTGACAACCCTGAATTCTCATATCCAGATCCTGGAGTATGGACCATGGTGATCTTGCTGTAGCTGATCTAAGTGCGCAGCGGATCCTCCCGTGGTGATCGGAGTGCAGCAGAAGCTCGGACATCGCCGTAGTTCTTCCTCCCAGCTTTTCTCCTGTTTGGCTCTCGAGGTCCCTCTTGCTGCTCGTGAGTATCTCTCAGCTTTTATTATGTATATCCCTTCATGTATTGTACTTTTGTATCTTCTAGTGATGTAATATTCCTATAATGTTGTATCACTCTCTGTGATAACCATGAACTTGTACTTTTCTGTTGGAATGTATATTACCACTGTGCTTTTGCCTCTGATTCTTGCCTGTACTGATGCTTAGTGTATATACATGAGGGTATTTCTGACCTGCGTATATACGTCGCAGTGACGTCTCCGTACCCGCGGGATCGGGGCGTTACATTTACAAAAAATAATTATATAATTTGGAGTATCAAGATGAAGGAAGTTTTGATCTTACAAAATATCTGGGAGATAGTGTTATAAAGAGTTACCAAGAGAAGCAAAATGATGAACACAAATTAAAATCAACTGAGATGATCTTGACAATACTGAATAACATGGCGAATCTTTTAATATACCGCACAATCGCTGAATATACTTTTGACAACATTGCAGGTGAAACATCAAGTGTGCATGAAATATTTTGCGGAACACATATGAAGAGAAGAATGTTGGCCCAGAGGCCTTCCACTCTAGTTTTGATGATGATTAACTCATGTAGTTATGTTTACTAATAATCTTGTGATGTTTAGTTTCAGATCATTAACCAAGATATTAGTTGGTGATTGCTTCAACAAAGGAGTTTTGAAGCCTTTCACATGGTGATTCCAGAGCCCGAGCATCAAGTTCATACATTGCACTCGTTGGAGTCAAGCTCGGAGGATCACGTTTTGGATCAAGTCGACTTGAAGATGGAGATCGTCAAGAAGACTTAGGTATCCTAATTTAGTTTAGTGTGTTTTAGATCTATTTGTAAAGATTAGATAGTTGATATGCTCAAGTTCACAATACACATACGTTTTATGTTTTGAATATTGGTTTTCGTTTTTGGTTTAACCGATATTTGTTTTCATGAATAGTGTAGATCAAAACAAGTTTACTTTATTTTTATGTATATTAGATGTGTTCTATATACATACATGCTTCATATCTTAGACAAACTTATTTTGATATGTCTATTCATGAGTTTTAGGAAAAATCAGATTTCCTATTGAAAAATCCAAGTTTGGTAAAATACAGTTTTTGGTTTTTGATAATATTTGTAAGACACAAAAATGGTTCAAAATGTTTGAAATTTGTGTTGAAATTTTTCACACAAGTTTATATATCAATGTATTATGATAAAACTATTTTTTGTGAATTTTTAGAAGATTTATGGGATTTATTAGAATAATTTTTACCCTGTTTTCTGACCCAGAACAGTGCCTGACAGGCTCTGTTGGTCGACCGCACGGTCGACCATACCAGGAGACGGTCGACCGGGCGGTCGACCGACGTGCACAGCCTGTGCACGTCTGGCCTGGCACTTGGGCCGGTCGACCGGGCGGTCGACCGGACCAGAGAGCTCTGCTCTCTGTTTTTTTTGCGGTCGACCGGCCGGTCGACCGGATGCCCCCAACGGTCAAAAATATGACCGTTGGCGATCGACCGCCAGCTGTTCTGGCTGAAAAATTTCAGCCAACGGCTATATTTGTTTGGGGCCTATATAAACCCCATTTCTTGGGGATTTTAACTAAGATTTTTAGAGCCAAAAATTCCAGACCTCTTCTAGTGTTTTAAACAAAAAGTTTTTGAATCAAATTGCTATTCTTTGTTTTGTTTTCAAGGGTTTTGGAAAAATAAAAAAAAACTAGGTTTTTGGGATATTGTTTTGGATTTTCATTTCTATCATTTACAAGAGATTTCCCAAGTAGTTTTTCTTTGTTATTTGATTTCCAAAAACACCTTGATTTCCACTTGAGCTATATCACTCTATCCTATCTATTTAGGATCATTTGTTTTGTGGGAAAAGAGATTGAGTTTGTGGTCTTTGAGATCACCTTGTTGTAAACCCTTTCTTTGTGGGTGCTCCCTCTTTGGTAGAGGTTGAGGTTGTTGTTTACTCCCTCTTGGTGAGGTGGAGTTGGTATTGGATTGTATCCCTCTTCGGTAGAGGTGATTTGTGTTTGTTTGGCTATGGGCCTACCCCTCTTGTGTGAGGTGGTGTTTGTATTGCCTCGGTGGAGGTAGTGTTGTTTGAGAGAGGAGTTCGGTACTCCCGGTTGTACAAAATCCTTCTCGGTGGAGGTTCCCTCGGTGGGAGTCCTCAGTGGACAAGATACTGGATTAGAAATCCTTCTCGGTGAAGGCGGGGACGTAGAGCTAGGGGCTCGAACCTCGGAACATATCTTTGTGTTTGCGTTTGATCCATTGTCTCTTAACCCTCTCTCTCTTTATTTGTGTTGTGCATCTTTCATAGCATCATATATTATTTGCTTGTGTTGTGCCTTGCATCATTCATAGTGCTTATATCATCTTTATATGCTTGGCTTGTGTTTGTGTGCCTCACTTGTACTCAACCACGAGAGCTTCACATAGCACCTCAACTCTTATTCAGAGGAATCAAGAGGAGTTAGTCCAGAGTCCTTCACGGGAAATTCGGCTACACTCGTTGGTTGTACTAAGTGTAGTTGCAAATTAGTTTTAATTTTCGCATTTAGCTTTAGATTAGCATTATCACCTATTCACCCCCCCTAGGTGATTTCAATTGGTATCAGAGCCTCCGCTCCTGATACTTAGGTTTAACCACCTAGGAGTGAGATCTTAGTTTGCTAATCTATCATTTGCATTTGCGTATATTTTTGTTTGCACACACTAATGGACTTCATGACCCCACCTATGTTTGACTCTTCCAACATTGTTGTTTGGAAGACTTAGATGTCCATTTACCTACAAACCCTAGGCTTGCATGTTTTCCTTACCGCTACCAAGAAATTCTATCTTGGTAATTGCAATCATATAGGGGCCAATACACTTGCCCTTGAGGCTATTAGAAGCACGCTTTCTAAAGAATATCTTATGCTTGTTTCTAACCTTGATTCCGCCTTTGCAGTGTGGAACAAGTTGACCACCTCCACCTCCAAGCTTCAATTGCCAATCCAACAAAAGGAGGAATCTAGTGGAGAATCCGAGCCACAATGCTTCATGGTCCAAGGAAATGACTCCCTTGAGGTACTTTCGGATACTCAACTAGATAGTGCTAGCTCTTCATTTGATGATCATGATAGTATGGATGCCAATGCCTTGAATGAAGAGTTATCTATTGTATGTGAAAACCTCCTTGAAAAATATAAAATTTTGAAAAAGAAAACTTGTAAATTATCAAAAGAAAATAAGGATTTGTTTTTAAAACTTGAGTTGGCTTTACAAGAGAAGGTTGAGTTTTCAAATGAGTGTGACTCCTTGAAAACCCAACTTGAACTTGTTTTAAATGAAAACAAAATTTTGAAAAATAAAAATGATTGTAATGAATTTTGAAGAAAAATGAGTCTTTAACTTCAAAACTTGATTTTGTTGTAAAAGAGAATGTTTCTTTGAAAATAAAAATTGCTTCTATTTCAAAAGATTTAGAAGCTTGTTTAAAGAAAAATATTTCTTTACAAAATAAAATTGATACACATGTTTGTCATGCTAGTGTAGGTACACCTAGTTCATCTATTACATGTTCCACCTCTTCTATAATTGAAAATGATATATCCATGTTTAAGAAGAGTGTTGTTTGTTTGGGCTCCACTTTGAGCTAATGTGCCAAGATCCATACACGTTTGGAAACTTTGTTTCGAAAGAAACAAGTTCCATCTATGCATCCACACCCTCCACGGCATACACATGCTACTCACGTACACACCCATCACACCTTGTATGCTCATGTGTACACTTGTACACATTGTGGACGAAAGGGCCACCTTGCTAAGTTTTGCTATGATCGTATACATGATGAAAATTTAGCAACTAAATTTGTTTGGGTTAGGAAAGGTGCTAACCCCCATAGACCCAAAAGGATATGGGTACCAAAGACCACCCCTATTGTATTTGATGTAGGTGTGGGCTTTCGCATGACGTGAGAGCAATGGTGCCTTGAGGTGGATGCGTTCCGAGCCTAAAGATTACTATTTGGATGCATCACTTTCAAGGGATGTTTGGTGGGAGGACCACCTTGGTTTGGAGAATTAGAGAGTTACCTTCATCGGTTTTGGTATCGATCTCTAACTCCCGTTTATATTTGCATGCTTTTCATGTTCATCAATTTATAGCATGTTTTGATTATTATGATAATGCCATGATTATTAGATCCTTGACATGCATGTATAGCTTTAGAGACACCCCTGTTTAATATGGACTATTTTTTTGTGTTCTCACTATTGTTTAGCTATCATGTTTATCATAACTCTAATAACATGTGGATTTACATAATGATCGGTTTTATGCTTATCATGTTAATTTATGACTTGTTTTGTGCTTTAAGTTTTGAATATATGTTTAAATGTTAGTTTTCATTAAGACTAGGATATATACTTGTACATAGAGTGGGCCACAAATAGATCTTTATATGTTTGTGCTTACACGCCTATTTGTACCCATTAGATGTGCTAGTATAGTCTAGTTTTGATGATTCATGCATTTAAGTTGTATTCCTATTTTATCCATATTTTTCATGTTTCTATGTTTAACTTTATGTATATGTCTATCTTGTCCAAACTATTGTTTATACATTTACATCCTTTGAGCCACGTGCCTTCATGCATATACATTTGTGGACTCGTTATGTTTGGATATGTATGTATACTTTAGTTTGTATAAGACATACATATGCCTTGAAGATTAAATAAGTTTTTAATGATTTTCATGTTTTAAGGAATATTGAGCTTTATTGCCAAATTTCATGATGATATGTTTCACCTAACACTTGTACACTCACCTTATTTATGGTTTCTCATGATTTTGTTTTCATGAGTATGATATGAGCTTTATGGACTTTGAGTGTTTTTAGTGATCATGTGATTTACATAGTTTCATGAAAAATATTTCTGTTTTATTCCTTGCTTGAAGGATTTCGTACTAGTTTACAAGTTTTTTCATTTAACTAGTTGCGATATTCTTCATATGGTAGAGATTTTCAAACATACTTTACTTTCAAACCTATTTTTTAAAAACCCCTACCTTCTACGGGCGGCTGGATGGGAGTCCATGCCTTGTATGTTCTTTATTGAAAATCATTTTAAACATGAGCATGAATGGGTGGTAGGTTATATGAGATATACACTTGATATTATTGTTGTTTAAATTGGTATCATTGGATTCTTTCAATTGGTATCAATATTGACATTTCTTATATACTCATATATTTTTATGTATGTTGCTTACTCTTCAAATAGTATCAGTTTCGATTGGTATCTAATTTTTCATACATATAGATGTTTTATTTGTGCATACTATTTCTCTATATTTTTCAAGCACAAATTTTGAGTTTGATAAGCTTGACTTTTTAATGCCTATCATGTTTCAATTGATGTTTCAATTGATATTTTAATAACAATGCTTAAGCTTATGAAAAATAAATTTTTTTTTTGATCATTATTTTACTTGGTATTTCATAAAGGGGGAGAAAACTCGTATTTTATCTTTCAATTGGTATTTGGTTTACCATTGGTTTTGTATTTCACTCCCTTACTTTATGATAGAAAATAATAATTTCAATTTGGTATCATATGTTTAAAAAGAAAAATACTTTCAATTGGTAAAATTGGTATCAAGATGCTTATTTGTTTGCTTAATTGGTATCAAGATTTTGTTTACTTTCATTGGTATCTATTGATCTATTTCTTTCAATTGGTATCCATGAAAATTTATATTGATTTGTTTGTTGTCACCCCTTTATTGATTCTTTGTTTCGAACAAAAAGGGGGAGAAGAATTTTTTGTTTTACTTGGACCCCTTTGTTGATGATTGACAAAAAGGGGGAGAAGTATTTGAGTTTATATGCATGTTTTATATGCATTTTTTGTTTTTATTTATTAGTTTGTCGTTTAATTGGTATCAAAAACATTATTTAAGAGCATGTTTTTATTGGTATCAAGAGCACGTTTACATGTTCATGAGCTTACATTGCATATTCTTATTGTTTATTGCTATGCATGAGTTAAGGGGGAGCTTCTTTGAAGCTTAACTTTAATCCATGCATATATAACTCCATGGTTCTGTCGTCATCAAAAAGGGGGAGATTGTTGGCCCAGAGGCCTTCCACTCTAGTTTTGATGATGATTAACTCATGTAGTTATGTTTACTAATAATCTTGTGATGTTTAGTTTCAGATCATTAACCAAGATATTAGTTGGTGATTGCTTCAACAAAGGAGTTTTGAAGCCTTTCACATGGTGATTCCAGAGCCCGAGCATCAAGTTCATACATTGCACTCGTTGGAGTCAAGCTCGGAGGATCACGTTTTGGATCGAGTCGACTTGAAGATGGAGATCGTCAAAAGACTTAGGTATCCTAGTTTAGTTTAGTGTGTTTTAGATCCATTTGTAAAGATTAGATAGTTGATATGCACAAGTTCACAATACACACACGTTTTATGTTTTGAATATTGGTTTTCGTTTTTGATTTAACCGATATTTGTTTTCATGAATAGTGTAGATCAAAACAAGTTTACTTTGTTTTTATGTATATTAGATGTGTTCTATATACATACATGCTTCATATCTTAGACAAACTTATTTTGATATGTCTGTTCATGAGTTTTAGGAAAAATCAGATTTCCTATTGAAAATTCAAGTTTGGTAAAATACAGTTTTTGGCTTTTGATAATATTTGTAAGACACAAAAATGGTTCAAAATGTTTGAAATTTGTGTTGAAAATTTTCACACAAGTTTATATATCAATGTATTATGATAAAACTATTTTTTGTGAATATTTAGAAGATTTATGGGATTTATTAGAATAATTTTTACCCTGTTTTTCTGACCCAGAACATTGCCTGACAGGCTCTGTCGGTCGACCGCACGGTCGACTGAACCAGGAGACGGTCGACCGACGTGCACAGCCTGTGCACGTCTGGCCTGGCACTTGGGCCGGTCGACCGGGCGGTCGACCGGACCAGAGAGCTCTGCTCTCTATTTTTTTGCGGTCGACCGGCCGGTCAACCGGATGCCCCCAACGGTCAAAAATATGACCGTTGGCGGTCGACCGGGCGGTCGACCGCCAGCTGTTCTGGCTGAAAAATTTCAGCCAACGGCTATATTTGTTTAGGGCCTATATAAACCCCATTTCTTGGGGATTTTAACTAAGATTTTTAGAGCCAAAAATTCCAGATCTCTTCTAGTGTTTTAAACAAAAAGTTTTTGAATCAAATTGCTATTCTTTGTTTTGTTTTCAAGGGTTTTGGAAAAATCAAAGAAAACTAGGTTTTTGGGATATTGTTTTGGATTTTCATTTCTATCATTTACAAGAGATTTCCCAAGTAGTTTTTCTTTGTTATTTGATTTCCAAAAACACCTTGATTTCCACTTGAGCTATATCACTATATCCTATCTATTTAGGATCATTTGTTTTGTGGGAAAAGAGATTGAGTTTGTGGTCTTTGAGATCACCTTATTGTAAACCCTTTCTTTGTGGGTTCTCCCTCTTTGGTAGAGGTTGAGGTTGTTGTTTACTCCCTCTTGGTGAGGTGGAGTTGGTGTTGGTTTGTATCCCTCTTCGGTAGAGGTGATTTGTGTTTGTTTGGCTACGGGCCTACCCCTCTTGTGTGAGGTGGTATTTGTATTGCCTCGGTGGAGGTAGTGTTGTTTGAGAGAGGAGTTCGGTACTCCCGGTTGTACAAAATCCTCCTCGGTGGAGGTTCCCTCGGTGGGAGTCCTCGGTGGACAAGATAGTGGATTAGAAATCCTTCTCGGTGAAGGCGGGGACGTAGAGCTAGGGGCTCGAACCTCGGAACATATCTTTGTGTTTGCGTTTGATCCATTATCTCTTAACCCTCTCTCTCTTTATTTGTGTTGTGCATCTTTCATAGCATCATATATTATTTGCTTGTGTTGTGCCTTGCATCATTCATAGTGCTTATATCATCTTTATATGCTTGGCTTGTGTTTGTGTGCCTCACTTGTACTTAACCACGAGAGCTTCACATAGCATCTCAACTCTTATTCAAAGGAATCAAGAGGAGTTAGTCCAGAGCCCTTCACGGGGAATTCGGCTACACTCGTTGGTTGTACTAAGTGTAGTTGCAAATTAATTTTAATTTTCGCATTTAGTTTTAGATTAGCATTATCACCTATTCACCCCCCCCCCCCTCTAGGTGATTTCAAAGAAGTTAGAGACAACTCAAGAAACTGAAGAATTCAAAAAAACAAGGAAAGTATTCATGAAGCTCAAGCTTTAAATAAGGATATAGAAGAAGTTCAGGATATAAAAAAGTTCAAACAAGAGAAACTCATGAAATCTGAAAAAATTCATACTAGCATGTGGAAAGAGAAGAAAGAGAACGACAAGAAGAAAAAGAAGGAAAGAAAGGGGGAAGAAGAAGACGAGGAGGAAGAAGAACAAAAAGAAGAAGGTGAAGAAAAAGAAGAGGTAGAACAAGAAATCTAAGAAGAAAAAGGAAAATCATGAAAAAACTCCAGTTACAACAAAAAATAGGGAAAATTGATATCTATTTTGACAGTAGAGAAAATCAAGCACTCAACACACTAGAATAGATAGAATTACAAAGTGAAAATGACCCTCGAAGATGTCATGGTAATCATCAAAGTGCAAGTATAACATCAAGACATCATCAAACTGAAACAAGATTGTCAAAGTAAGGAGATGACACCATCAAAGGAGCAGCACCAAAGTCACAGTTAAGAAAATTTTGAGATAGAGTCCAACAACAGAAATAAAGATTTGGAGGAAGAGGATTTAGAAAAGGAGATTCAAAAGTAAAAAAATTTTAAAAAAAAATGTCAATACTCTATGAAAAATCAAGAGAAGTTTAATTTCTCTGTAAAATAAAAGACGATAAGTATTCATAAAGGGTTTGAATTAAGAGATATTGTTGAAAATTATAATTCAAATCATCATGAAAATAGAAAAGCCAAATTTTCAGTCAGTTTAGGATATTGAAAAATAGATCAACCTCTCCCAGCTAGCTGATTAATTTCTCTTCAGTAAAAAATAAAGATTAATCAGTCGACTGTCTAACTGACTGGGTGCATTATATGATGACAAAAAAGGAGTAGCCATCACAGTAATTAGCATCATATTGCATCTTAATAAGTAGGATTAAGCACTTCTCTAATTAAGCTCAACCTGAACACACAACATTGGTGACATCCTTTAAAGTGAAACGGGATCAATCAGTAGGGAGATGATTTGATCCTTGGTTTCTCCTCCAGGTTCCCCATATCCATCTCCATTTAGATATATGCATTGTGACATCCTTGGGATATTTAATGCTACTTTTTTGAAGGATTCGACGAAAAAGGAATTAGCAATGCGATCACCATTCAGCTTCTTCCATGTGGAAGTAACCATCTCTCTTATGTGCTCACGAGCGATGGCCTCTGTGACTCCGTTCTCATGCATGTAACATTGTATGGACTTGGGAACATCGCCTCTTTCAAGCTCGGCCTGCATCAAAATCATAGGTAGAACAAATGAGGAATAAGCGCAATATATATTCACAGATATTTATAGATCACTTCTAAGAAGGGATAAAACTAAATCAAATACAGAGAGGAAAGACTTGTACCGTTGAAGTTGCCAAATCATCATGAAGGCGAAGGAGCGTAGACGAATGATGAACAACATCAGGGTAGAAGTTGAAGCATTCTAGTGCTTCCTTAGTTAAATCATCACTTGTACAACAAGCATGTGTTAGTGAGATGTGTCCTGATATTGAAATCCACGCATTATCTAGGTACTGCTTTAGTGTCGGCGTGTATCCTTCAGCGAACCATTTAGCCTCAATTAAGAATGCTTTACAAAGATCTGCCCACTAGGAAATTTGGGAAGCAAAGGAAATTCATGAGTAAATTTAGAGAAGGCAAGTGATCTCTCGGTTAGCTGGGAAAAAAAAATAGATTATCAGTATATAGAGGTGTGAGGAAATTAAGACTTACTGCTCTCTTTAAGTATGGAAGAACATCTATTCCCTTTAGTTTCAAAGTTTTGTAAGCTGAATCATTGGTTGAGTTGAAAAGTGCGAAAAAGAGAATCTTCATATAATTCGGAAGTTGTTCAATGGCACCTATCTCCCACCTAAATCAACCATCCAAATATATGGTTTTATCTTAGTTTTGTTAAAATTGACAAAAAGAGTTGTTGTTAAAAAATTTAATCTTGCTTTCTGTCTTCATTTTTTTCTTTTTTCTTTTTCTCAAGAAATCAGTGTTAGTTCTTTTCACCATAGAATAATTATTGTGATCTATGTATAGGATAAGATATTCATTACCTAATAACAGCATCTGTAAAGAGCTTGAGTTCCTCGAGTGAGCCATAGACATCATATACATCATCGATCAGCGTTATAAAACAGATGTCCTTGGCCACCGCTTCCCTAGTCCTCGAAAATTTTGGCTCAAAAGTGTAGCCTAATGCCCATAAATAGTTCTCTACCAACCTCGCTCTTGAAAAACCTAGGCTCTGTCCTAGACCGAGATTCATCCACCACCTAAATCATCATCACCAGCCCCACAGTGTAGGTTATTTCACAGTTAAGGATATTACAGGATAAAATCATGAAATAACATGCACAAGAACGGAGGATAATGTGTCAATTATAGGCATAAATGTAACGAATATTTGTCTTTACCTCGACAACTCTTTTAGTTCTTTTTTATAAATTCCTTGCAGCATATTGAAATCCAATTTTGCCAATTTGAGCAGTGAAGGGGGCATGTCCTCTTCTCTCTCATATTGGTCTATGAACCACCGAGTATGTAGCCTTTGCATTCTCCAATGTAAGGGGAGCTCTAATGCATGAGTCACTTTCTCCTTCAATGATGGCTTTAATGAGAATCTTGTAGTATGATCTTTTAGACAATTAGTTGTGAATTGTCTGGCTTCATCCATTTGATTCTCACCTTCTATTGCAAGAAAAGAGGCCTCATAGAGACTCAATATGCCTTTGATGTCACTGGAAAGATCGGCGATGAAGCTTCCTTTTTCATCTGTAAAGTTGTTGAAAATATCTACGGTAGCACAAAATTCAATTGTCAAATTATAATTTAGAACATGAAGAAAAAGGTTAAGAGAATTGATTCAAATTGTCAAATTCATTTGTCAGGACTCAAAAGTATAACTACATTAAGTCAAACATTAGTCAATTATTTATCACAGTTATACATATCAAACTAAAGTAAATAAATACATACTGTGTGCGCGCGCGCGCGTGTACCTGGTGAGATATGGAACCCGTGTTCCCTCAGAAGTCTAAAGAACAAGGATGTTGCATAAAGGTCATCTTTCATCTCCATGATTGTGTTGTCTTTTGATCTGTTTACGGTGGTCAATACATCTTTGATCTCCTTTTCAAAGTGATATGCCACTCCGAGCTGTTGAATGGCATCGACAAGCTGAAGTTGACGAACAAGTTCCGTTTCCTCGCCAAGAAGATGCCTCACCTCTTCCTTCAACTTCCTGAGCTGGGAATCAACATTGTCTCCCTACGTTGTCAATGTTGCTGTAATCAGTACTAGCTAACAAAACCTATTATCCAAGGCAATTTTCATATGAATATAAAGAGAGATCACCATGGAATCAATCCTTAACGACTGTATGTACCCGTCCTCCCATACGCTTGGCGGGTAATTTGCGGATCGCCGCTCACTAGTGTTAGTGATTTCCGGCGAGGTTTTAGCGGCTATGGAGGAGGTTTTAGTACGTGCACCACCCTGTGGATGGCACAACAACAATCTATTCGGTCTTATAGATTTCAAGGGGAGAAAGCTACTGCAAGAGCAAATGGAGAAAGCCATCAGAAAAATGTATCACAGAGAGGTTTCTTACTTGATTTTTGCAGTGTATCTTAGTTTGGGTTGTTTAGTATCTCGTGGAGAGAGATATATATAAACCAATTTAGGCTTCCTTTAAAATGGCAATATGTTACACGAGGGAATAGTATACTTGATGAATATAACTGTTTGTAGATTCGTTCTTTTCAAAGCCATAATGATCATATGCATCACAAAAACATCTAAATTGGAGGCATTTTAGTAAATGCCAACCTACTTAATGTAATCCTTGAAAACCTATGCTATGTGCAATGTAATAATGTGCATGTCCACATCATGTCATGTCAAATAGATTTGTCATTTATTTTAATTGGCAATGTGAAATTTCTATACACTATCAATTAATGGCCAAATCTAGTAGGAAAGGTTTCGCTTATAATTTCAAAGGAAGAAAGATACATTATGAGATTCAGAAAACTCCTTCATCCAATATTTTGACTGTCATTCAAATTGTGTTAGGAATCATTCCTAATTAATTTCGCCCACTTATTTGCCGGGTGACACAGTGGAACATAGTTGTCGCATGACACCCGTTGTCAAGGCGCGAGAATCCTTGAATTTCACTAATGTACCCCTTACTGCAAATGGAACTGGTATTTGCTTCTCACCCTTCATTGCAGTGGTAAAGAATTTTGCTACAATCTTGTGCTGGGAAATCACTAGCTCGCATATTCTGCATCAGGTATTGTTTTGAACTCTACTTCCAAGTAGAATTCAGAGGAGCATAAGAGGACGTGTGATTCATGCTTTGTGGAGAAAAAGGACAAAGAAACTATGCCCATGTATTGCTTGTTTGAATCACAGGAATGTAGAAACATGGGCCTCGGCAACCTGTTTCACTGCCAGACGATTCTGTTGAAAATGATGGAAGCAGATTTGGGAACAATGTATTCTCCTACAGGGCCTGGTGTGCTGGAAAAAGGCGCGATTTTCTCATTTGGGATTTGAGGAGTTGTGAAAATGTAATTCATGATTGCACGCTATGTGACTTGTATATGATGTGAAAGTTCTTTTGTACTACTTCAATGTTAGTATGCATGGGACGAAATGTTCTACCTGGAAAATGTTTGAGAATCTTTTCTCATTATTTCGGAAATCGAAACACAGGATTTCTTTTAGTTTGTACATTGTGAACTTTTTCAATCGTTTCAACATCCACAGAATCTTTCTTTAGGGAAGAGATTATGAATGTAAGAATCATTCTGAATGCGATCACATTACTCCCGAGTGTTTAACTAATTCTGAAGCGGTCACTAGAGTCCCGACCTTTACGCAAGCACTCAATTTATAGTTAATTATATATACTTGTATTATTGAATTAAACTAACAATAACACTGAGTAGATCACTATTTCACTTGTAAATTTTTGCATTGGTTGTTTCATATATATATATATATATATATATATATATATATATATATATATATATAGAGAGAGAGAGAGAGAGAGAGAGAGAGAGAGAGAGAGAGAGAGAGAGAGAGAGAGAGAGAGAGAGCTCTATCTAGACTACTTTAAATGACATATATGCAACATGCCAATAACGTGTAATCCTTTAACTCGAGGAACAGCAAGGGAACTTGGTTCATCCTCCACCACTTGTTGCGAGTTCCGTTGCGTGTTTTACTTGTTTCTGGCTTTGAGCAATAATTGAGTAATGTGCTCGGTTACATTCATTCTGCGGCCTAGATTGCATGAATACGGGTACAAGGATTGGATCTAATATTGAGTTAAACAAACATTGGATGTAATAATGCTATATGGGTACAATAATATGGAATAATCTCATAAAATGTAGTGATGCAGACATCCATCGAAGAAGCAAGATTCAAAAGAGACAAAAGCTCGGAGAAGAATTTGTGTAATTTTATGTACTTTTTTCTTTCTTTATTTTTTATTTTTTTTAGTTTCTTTATTTAAGAGTTGTATTTTTATTTTAATTAGGAGTTTGAGTTTGATTAGGAGTTTGAGTTGTATTCAATTTTGTAAAAGCCTACAAATAGGTTTTTATATTAGCTATTGAATCAATGCAGAATTTGAAAAGAAAAATAATATTGTGAGCTTCAATTGTGTGTTTAGGAATTAGATCCTATTTTCCTCTTCCATTAAAACCTGACCCTAATTTTCTACTTTACTCTCTCTCTCTCTCTCTTCTTATTTCTCTCCCCCTTGCTCTTTTCCCTGCCCGAGCAACCCAACAAGCCCCGACGTCCTCCCTTGCCACGATCCATCATTGCCGCCACGCCAAGGCTTCCCCCACCTTCACCCTCATCGCGCATCGTCTACAGTGCGACTTCACTTCCCTCGCTCCGTTGCTAAGCATGATTCCGACTCCTCCTTTCCCTTCTTCTTCGTCACGCCCCGCTTCCCAAAATACGCGGAAACGGAGTCGCGACAAAAATCAGCGACGTATGTATGTGAGAAAATATCCCATGCATATACGCTAAGCCTAAAGTGACCTTAACAAGCTATATAATCACTATAGTAAATCAATATCACTGTAATATGACATATAAATATCTACCATAATGATAGCAGATCAGTAAAGGAAAGAAATGACAACTGGACATGTATAGATAGAATCAGAAAATAACATGAGCAGGAATACCAATAATCAAGAAGAGCGGGACTCCAG
Organism: Agave tequilana; assembly: GCA_038442645.1. NCBI lineage: Eukaryota > Viridiplantae > Streptophyta > Magnoliopsida > Asparagales > Asparagaceae > Agave > Agave tequilana. The sequence continues at coordinate 114,844 of JAVJIF010012464.1, forward strand.
CTTCTCAAGATGCATGTGATCCTCTCCAAATACCTGATCAGTAATAAATAGCCACAGATCTGGATATGCAAATATAGGGAGTCAGAACTCCTAGTGAATGTGTATGAATAAACTGGAAAGATGCACATGCATATAAATGTGAACATATGATAATAATATAAATTGGAATAAGAAACGACATGAATAAGTAAATAAACAGTAATGTGAATAGCACACAGTAGAGTATGTATCCAATCAGGTATTCAATCAGGTGTCTATCATAATCTATATATCAGGCGGGTAGAGCCAGTCAGTATTAGAGTCAGATGTCCAATCAGGTTAAGTGTAACATCGGGTATCCAACATACATACATGTATCAGGTAAAGACAATCAATTATAGTACATTATGAACAGTTTATTATTATTATTACATCAGTGAACACCATTTCTCACATGTAATAGACGCATCCCATACTACGCCTATCAAACATGTCAATTGGGGTCCGACATTATTGAAACTGATCGGTTGGAGATATTGTCCATGCTTTAGGTGGGTCCCTACATACCCAGGATCATGGCCCAGACTCTTAACGCTGAACCATGCCCTACCGCAAGGTAGTCAGGAACATGTATAACAGGAACAAGAGCAGGACGGGGTACCAGTCAACCCCCGGGAACCCTGCAGCGGAACCCTCTTTCGGCTGCACAACCTATATCCTAGGTCTACCCAAAATATAGACGTTGTCTTCTCCATCAATCTACCCAATCCCAGTATAAGTTGTTTAATATCAGGTTATTTAGATTATCAAGATTATTTAATGTACATGTTACCTAGACCACTGGGATAAATCGGTGGGTAACAACATCAATATGTGTAATCAGGATACCGATATAACAAGATATATATATTGTGTGTGTGTATATATAATGTTAGTGAACAGGATACCGGTATAACAGGACATGTAACAGGTATAACATAAGAGTGTTGTTATCATATACAATATTTTTTTCAGCAATTATGGTAACATGGACATTATAGTTATCAGATAAATGTCATGTATAATCAGTCAAGTTTTTCTGGTAAATCATGATATTCAGAATAAGTAATGGCCTGCTGGCATGAATAGAATAATCTGGGAAAATATTTAATCAACTTAGATCCTCAAAGTTATCGATATATCCAAGTCCAAATATATAAAATACATACTCATCTATATCCAACCATTCATTACTATCCAATCATAATTAAGACCATCATGCACTCTCACTTTCATTAAGTTCAAACACAAGATCCAGAAATCTAAGTAACTAGTCAATTATGTATATACATGCTACCAGGTCTGGTCAACCCAATCTATGCCTACTCCTCAAGTGATATGAAATCTAAGATGTCTCTACGTCTGATAATCAACGTCAATAAGACATCAATACTCAAACAGTATAATCAGGGATAAAATAGGGAATACCCACAACTACGGATCCAGCTACATCATCTTATCAGAATACCGATCAAAATCCTCTGAAACGAACACCAATCCTCATGTCAATCAATTCTAACTCTAAGTCCATATCAGTCCAAGTATCAGAAGATTAGTCTTTTAATAAGGTAACTTCATATATAATACACTCTCAAAATACAATGAATCATCATCTAACTTATCATCAAGTACATGAATATCAAGTCTGATAAGTACTCCAAATAAAATATGAATCTTTAATTTCAATCATGAGCCAATAAACCTCAAGATCAATCAATTTATATTCTATTATTTATCACAACTAAATCTAAATTTGAAACGGTTACACATGAAACGACATAAGTTCCATATCACAATACTAAGATCCAACCATATATACATATGATGCTCAATATCAATAAGATAACATCAAGAACTACCAAGTACTTCACATATCACTAAACATATAAGGAACTAATACCTGACAATCTAGCCCTCATCGACTCAATCACCAATTAATCAACATGTAATTATTTTGCAAGTTTAAATTCACCAAATAATTGTCCAATCATATGAGTGATGCTATATGCCCTCAAATATGAAATAGATCAGTCAATCTATAGATCGAAACAAGTCACAATCTAAAGTTTTACCACAACTAGTCATGAGCCAATAACGTCGAACAATTAACGCATGAAAAGATAATGAAAGGCACTAAGTAAGCTATATAATCAAAGTGAACACTCACTGGTATCTCATGAAATGATACGAGTAATTATACTGATATAATAAGACAAATGGTCATATGAAATAAAATAAGTAACCTATATATATATGTGTGTGTATATTTCTGACAATGGTGAATGAGAAAAATAATACTCACAAATATCATCTCAGAAAATTTTAGTAGCATAATTACCTAACAAAATAAATTATTTATCACAAAATTCTTGTTTAACTGAAGGAGAAAAAGAACACTCACCTGAACTCAATCACAAGTCCAAAGCACTGAAATCATAAGGCCCCAATAAATCTACATGGTTCATTTCAATAAAAATGTTAGATCTTTAAAAGAATGTTCTACTTGGAGTTATAAGGGGTTTTAATCTTGATTAATTAGTTTGGGGGTTAGGAATATGTTCCTCTTGGTCTAATGAATTTAGTAGGTTTAGTTTAAACTAATTTTTAATTTTTTGTTAGATTTTTAATAGGCTTTACATGTCTGAATTTACATTAAGGAAAATGGCTTTAAAGTGGGTGATTTGAGTTAATTTATGTTGGTATTAGTCTAAAATTTTTATCATAGAAAGAAGAAGTATTGTAGACTATTATTTATATTTTTCTCTATTTTTTTGGTATTTTAGCTAATTATTTTTATTTGTAAATTCTCCTTTCTTACTTCCTTTCTTTCTTTCTTTTTTCCTTCTGTTTTTCTCGGCCTCCCTGTGCAGACCAGCCCGGCCAGACCCGGGCCAGTTCAGGTCAGGTCTAATCCAGCTAATTTAATTTTTATTTATAGCACAGGGCCTGGCCCTGTGTGACCTGGCCCAGTCCCTGCCCAGGCCAAGGCCTGGTCCGAATTTCTTTTCTCTCTCTTTTTTTTTAATGGTGTGTGCACGATGGCCGACCTAGCCCACTGTGCACCCAAGGGCACAGCCAGCATTCAGACCCATCTGGGTCTGCGCGCGGCAGAGCCCTGCTCTCGGCGGCCACTGGCCGAGAGCAGGCCAATTTTTTTGAAAATCTTTTATTAAAAATTCCGAAAAAATATGTAAATTAAAATTATGAGTTGGTATATCTTCACATGTATTTTTTTATTGGTTTTATGGTTAGATTTTTTATGTATAAAAATTCATGAATAGTCATAGTATAGACATGATTTTTAATAAACTATTTATATCAAATAAATTGTGAGAAGATAGATTACTTACTTGGATTTGATCTCCCCCATCACGTTCCTCAATCTCTGCACTTCTAGGTTTCTTTTCATTCATGCTTCGTTTGAGGAGAAAAGAAAGAAGGAGGTGAGAAAAATTGGGTCATGATTTTTCTTTAGAGATAGAAAAAGAAGCAGTTTAGGCTTTTTATAGGTTATTAGGGATTTTAAAAATTAGAATTCTATTGAGTTCAATTTGCTTGACTGAGTAGTTTAAAATAGAATTAATTAAGGTCATAATTTTGAAAATAAGATTTAAATTTGTATTAGTTAGGATAGATATGATTTTTGTTAGTTTTTAGATTAGGATTTGTTAAGGTTTATGATTTGGTTTGTTAGAATAAAGATTTGATTAGATAGGATTTGGATTAGGTAGTTAGGTTCTAGGATTTGAATTAAGATAGGATTATGGGGATTGGGTTTTGGGTTAATGGGTAAGGATCTCAATGGTAATGAGTTATGGGCTAGAAAAAGAAAATATATGAATAATAATAACAATAAAAATAATAAATACTAATAATCAAAAAGAGATAATAGTAGTAATAATAATAATAAAATTATCAACATTAAAAATATTATCTAATAATACTTGATAAAAATACTATCATTAATAATAATGACTAAAACAATACAATAACAATAAGAATAATAACAATATCAATATTAAATAATAGTAACTACAATAATAATAATAATAACATAGTAATGGAGAAAATACTAACTAGTAATTAAAATGATAATACTCAACAATGCTAAATATAAATATTGAAATTACACCTAGAGGGGGATGAATAGTGTATAGCTAATCAATTAAAAATTCAATGCAATATAAAATGAGATGATGTAACCGATCACTCAAAACAAGACTAAAAGCCGAATTCCTCGTGAAGGGCTCTAAACTTCTCCTCGTGATTCCTCTAGATAAGAGTTTAAGGTGCTTAATTGTTATCTTATTGTGATGAGTATAGATCGACAATAATGAATGAATAAAAAGCAAATAAGTAGAGATAAGAAAGCAATCGCAAACAAAAGATTTATTTCGAGGTTCGAGCCACTGCTCTACGTCCCCGCCTTCACCACCGTGAAGGATTTCCCAATCCACTATAGAACCTTCTACCAAGGGATTACAACCACACGGAGTATACAACTCCCCAATCTACTCCTCTAGTCTAGAAGTAGCGTAACAATAATGGAACAATTACTGGGTGATCAAAAGACCACAAACTCTCTCCTGAAAAACTCTCCTACAAAATCCTATAGAATAAAATATAAATTTGAATCTCAAGAATTTGTAAGTGCGAGTAAATCAGAAGAGAGATTTTGAGAACCAAAAACTTAAAGTAGACTTTTAAAAATAAAAGCACAAAATTGAAACTAGAAAGTTCTTTAAAAAATAAAAGCACAAAACCAAAAACTTGAAGTAGACTCTTGAAAACCCAAAACTTGATTTTTCAAATAGAATTGTTGTTGTGATTTTAATCCATCCCAATGACCCTTTGAATAGGTTTTAGAAAAATAAATTTAGAATAGTTTTACAAGATTTAAAAGGAATAAATTGACTCTTAAAATTCAAACAAAACACGTTTTAAAAACATGTTAAAAATCAGCCTCCAAAAAATTAGCCATTCTGCCAATCTGGCAGACTGTTGGTCAAATTTTAGTACAGTTATCAGGCTGAAAATGTCCGAATTCAAAAATACATATATAGGACTAATTTGTAACTCTGTAAGCTTTGATTCTAATGCAACTTAAATCAGCTCAATATCATTTTAGAGTAGAAAGTTATCAATAAAATACTAAATGGTGTCAAATCAAAAACTGTAAACTGTTTTCAGAACAAGAACAGACTTCAACCAATATTTGACATCTTTAACATTTGAATCAGAAAATGATTATTGAATAAGAAATGTAGCCCTAAAAGTTATCTTTGAAATGTAATTTAATTCATGATATTTGAATATAAGAATAAAAAGGTATAATAAGAAATCTAAAAGGGTGTCGAGTAGATCAGCAGAACTAATACTGGTTAAAATCCAAAACCCAATATATGTGTACTTGAAATCCAAAACCGGTTAAACCGAAAGCCAAACACATTGAATTTGTGTGTGTGTATTTTGAGCTTCAAAAATATATTCTACAGTTTATCAAACTAGACTAAATACAAACCGAAGTCTTCTTTTAGAACTCTTTCTCTAAGTCGACTCGATCTAAACACGATCCAACGAGCTTGACTCCAACCGAGTGCTAGATGCGATCTTAACGCACGCGCTCTTGAATCTACATGTGTTAACTCCAAAACTCCTTTATTGAAGCTAGACACCTATAATATCTTGATTAATAATTGAAACTATATGAACACAAGATCATTAGTAAACTATAACTACATGAGTTAATTATCATCAAAACTAGAGTGATGGGCCTTTGGGCCAACAATCTCCCCCTCTTTGATGATGACAAAACTCATAGAGTTATATATGTATGGATTAAAGTTAAGCTTCATAGAAGCTCCCCTTAACTCATGCATAGCAATAAATAATAAAGATATTTAATAAGGTGCATAAACTAAACACAAACATATATACATGTATGCATATATAAACTCTCTAAATTCTTCTCTCTCTTTTTGTCAATTCATCAACAAAGGGGCGAAGGAAAAACAAGCAATAAAGGTATATATGCGATATACATTCATGAAGAGGAGAAACATTAAGTTAACTCCCCCTGCATACATGCATTACATGAAGAAGAGATGACTAGACCCTAACTCATATAAAGAATAATTTATAATGTACAAGTGGAGATGTTAAGCTCCCCCTACACACGTGTATCATATAAAGAAGAGAGGTCAAGCTCCTCAATGTGAGATACACTCAACATGAATCTATATATAAAGAAGATGTTAAGCTCCTCTTGCATATAAGCAATATATATCAAAAAAAAAAAAAATTTTTAAGAAAATTTTGAAATCACTTTGAAAGCAAAATTTGAACTTTCTTGAAATCAACAAAATGAATTTTAATGCCAATAGTAAATTTTGATACGAATTGAAAGTAAGAAATCAAATTTTAGGTAAACACTAAAATATTTTACAATAAAGATACCAAATTGAGAATAATACCAATTTAAGATTTTTGATACCAATATTGAAAATGTTAGTATATACCAAAACAAAGTATCTTTCATTATAAAAGTGGGAGTAAGATACCAATTGAAAATAAAACCAATTGAAAAGATAAAACAAGAATTTTTTCTCCCCCTTTATGAAATACTAATAAAAACAATGCATAAGCCTGTAAAAGATACCAATTGAAAAATAATTGATATTATGGACTAGATCAAACTTAGCAAGAAATAATTTATGCTTAAAGAAAATATGTAAAGACATTGTAAAACAAGCACAATCAAATCATATATATGTATGTATGAAAATGGATATACCATTTGAAATTGATACTAATTGAAGTTTGAAGCATACATATATAAGAAAATAAATATGAGTATATATAAATGAAATAACATGAAGATCATGTGTATAACTCATACCTATCACCCTATTCATGCACATGTTTAAAAGATATTCAATAAAGGCATACAAGGTATGGTTTCCCAACCATCCACCCTTTGATGGTAGGCTTTTCAAAAACTTTAATTTGAAAATATTTTAGCATAATTTGAAACTCTATCAATTGAAGAATAAAGAGTAGTTTAAAGATAATTTTGAAAACTAGTATTAAATCTTTCAAACATGAAAACAAGTCATATATACCATGAAAACATGAAAATCACACGATTATCGACACTCAAATAGTAATAAAGCACATATATGCTCATGAAACAAAAAATCATGAGTAAACACCAAACATAGAGTGTAAGAGTCATGTAATCAACAAAATCATGGAAATAATATATTAAATCTCATATGAATTTTCTTTTATCAAAATTAAGAAATCATCAAAACTAAATACGCTTCAAGGTATATGTATGTTTTGTTAAAACTAAAAGTATACATACATATACCAAATATAAACGAGTCCCAAAAAATTTTGTATGAAACGCAAGTGACTCTAGGATAGACATGTATAACCAATAGTTTTAGACAAAATTAACATATACATGAATACATTTTTATAAAAATATGTACGAAAATAGGAAAACAACTAAAAATGCAAGAACCATCAAAACTAGGCTATACAAGTATATCCAATGGGTACAAATGAGCAATAAAGCGTAAGCATATGATAAACAAATGTGGCTCATTAGTTGTACAAGTATAAACACAAATTTTAATAAAAATTTCATCTAAACAAGTAATCAAAAGCATGAAGTGCAAAACATGAACAAACATAATGAACATGAAAAATTAAAATATGCTAAAATCAATCAATGAGAACATGTAAACATAAATAAAGAGTTAGAGATAGTTACCAAAACCAATAGGGCTAATCTCTAGGTCTCCAAACCATGGTTGTCCTCCCACCAAATATCCTTGAAGGTGATGCATCCAATGTAGTATCCATCAAGTTTAACAACATTCACCATCAAGACACCAAAATTCTCACGTCAAGTGAGAGCCCACACCTACATCAAATACAATATGGGTAGATTTTGGTACCCATACCTTATTGGGTACGTGAGGGTTAGCACGTTTTCTAACCCAAATATGATTATTAAAAGCATTTATACGATCAAAACAAAATTTAGCTAAGTGACACTTTTGGCCACAATGTGTACAAGTGTACACATGAGCATACATAGAATTATGTGTGTGAGCATGATGAGCATGTGTATGTCGTGATTGGTGTGTATGAATATGTGAAACTTGTTCTTTCGAAACATGAATTCTAATTTCTTGTGATCCATAACACATTGGCTCAAAGTGGAGCCCAAACAATCTACACTTTTCTTCAACATACAAATATCATTATTTATACTTGAAGAAGAAGTGGAGCATACAATAGAAGCACAAGATGATGAAGCTATAGTAGCATAGCAAACATGGAAATCTAAATCAATTTTCAAAGAAACTTTTTCTAAAGAAATGCATTCTAATTCTTTAGAAATTAAAACAATTTTGTTCTTTAAAGAATCGTTTTTTTAACATGATGTCAAGTCTTAAAGACAAGTCATCATTATTCTTCAAAACAATATCAAAATCATTTTTATTTTTCAAAATTTCATTTCTTTTAAAGCAAGGTCAAGTTGAGTTTTCAAGGAATCCCTTTCACTAGAAATCTCAACCCTCTTGTAAAATCGTGTTTAGTTTAGAAAATAAATTTTTATTTTCTTCTTTTAATTCAAGACTTTTCTTTTTCAAAACTTGGTACTTTGAAAGTAAGTTTTCACAAACTATATATAGTTCTTCATTTAATGCATCTGCATTTATATGATCATCATAAGAAGAACTAGAACTATCATCTAGTTGAGTATCCGAGTTTACCTCTGTAACGCCCCGATCCTAAAGATACGGAGACGTTATGGCGACGCATATACGCAAGGAAAATACCCCACGTATACACGCTAAGCCTCAATTGTAACCTGAACAAGCTATAAATCAGAACTAAAATAATCATCGATCACTGCAATAATACATATAGTCAACCACGCATGATATCATATGAATCAAGAGATAGAATAATGACTGGAATAAGAACTGATCTGATATAACGCGAAACAGGAAATAATATGAAGGCTAGAAAGATAAAAGTACCAGAATGGAATAGGCAGAAGCTTCAGCTATTCGCAGAAGCGTACAGCCTCAACGAACACCTGCAAACTATCCAATATCTGGACGTGCAAATCCAGGGTCGTCAGAACGCGACCATAATGAGTGTGTGTGTAAAGGGAAAAGAACTCGTGCAGAAGAAACAATGTGCATATATAGTAGTGAGAGCAACAGTAAATAGAAAAGGTTAAATAACAAGATAAAAAGCTGAACAGTAATACACATATGATAAAACATGAATACAGGTAGTAAACAAATGGCACAACTGTAAATATGCAATTAATGTCAAGGCGTGTAATCTATCACATGTCACTAGGTTAGCATCCAACTCAGGTCATAAGTCTGGTCCTGGTCATGATAATCAGGTCATGGTTAAAATCTTGAGTCTAACATAATGATATACAATCAGGTGATTACAGTCAGTCACAAAGCATCAACAGTTTATTATTAATTATGTCAGCGAACACCAATTGTCACATATAATAGACGCATCCCATACTACGCCTACCACACATGCCAATCGATGCCCTTAAGTTATTGAAACTGATCGGTTGGAGACATTGTCCATGCTTTAGGTGGGTCCCGTACATACCCGGGACCACGGCCCAGACTCCTGGCGCTGAACCAGGACCTACCGCTAGGTAGTCAGGAACATGTAAACAGGAATAAACAGGACGGGGTGCCAGTCACCCCACGGGAACCCTGCAGTGGAACCCTCTTTCGGCTGCGCAACCTAAATCCTAGGTCCACCCAAAATACGGACGCTGTCTCCTCCATCAATCTCCCCAAGCCCAGTGCAAGTTGTGTGTTATCATGTTTTAGTTTATCAAGTTTATTTAATGTGCATGTTACTTTAATTACTGGGATAACTCAGTGGTAGTCACGGTAACAATATCAACATGTGAAAGTCAAGATACCGGTATAACAGGAGTACATGTCAAGTAACAGGATACCGGTATAACAGGAATATATAACAAGTGAACATGCGGGTATTGTTACCGTGTAATAATATTTTTTTCCAGCAAATTTCAGTAACATGAACATGATAGTTGTCAGGTATATATATAAAGAATAACCAGTCAGGTTTCACAGGTAAAACAAGATTATCCAAGGTGAGTAATAATCTACTGGTCATGAACAGACTAATCCAAGCAAAGTACTATAAACTCAGGTTCTCAAGACCATCCATACATCACTCTCAAAGTCACCAATAAGTAAAGTTGATCAATAGCTATCAAGTAAACCAGTCTCTAATATCATAACAAGTACACATCAACATCTGAATGAATCATCACTTAAATTATTATCAATGAAAGGATAACAAGTCCAAGAAAGTCCTCTACATGAAATATATCATCTGACCTCTATAACTCTAATTCAGTCCAAATCAGAATAAGTCCATGTACCATCCAATCGTCAAGAACTCTAATCTTTTATTAAGGTAAGATCATATCTAACATGTCCTCAAATATCCACTAATAAGGTCTTTGTCTAATCTCTGATCACCATTCTATGTAAATAGCATAAGTCCCAGATCAATCCAAAGTCATCATATCCAACTCACTTTCCCAACAGTTACATGATCGTCAAGTTCCATTACACATCTAGTAATCTGATTCAATAATCGTCATTCCAACATATAACAATATCCAGTATTAGTCATCTCACTTTAACATACAAATATGATCCCCAATCCTCAAGAGTTCACATTTCTATTAAGGTCAAACATGATATCCCAATATTCGGTATCACCACATATACGTGCATCTAAGCTCTATTAGATCAAGTCATTACCACTAATATCCATCTCAATCACCCTCATGCTACATCTTGTTATGTCTACAACAATACTCTAGATATACATAGGACAAACATGGGGGTTCTAACATGTATCAAGAATCATGCATATCATATTCCTATACATCCAACATGTAAAATAAACGGGAGATGACCGTCCACCTTCATGCTCGGTGATCTCTACACAATAAAACATGTATATGCCTCCTCTCTCTCACACAACAAAGTATACAAGTTCTACATTCACTCTACATACACATTAAACTACATCTATAAACCAATGCATATAATAATGAGATAGAAAATAGAAAGAGGGAGAGAAACACTCACATTGGGAAATCTGCGCATTACCGGGCGAGTCGTCGTTACGGTCGCCGTGGTGCCGCTCTTCGCTGTCAGACTGCATAGGACGGTAGCCAGGGTCCTGGGGAAGACCTGGCTGCAATCTGGAGGTCTCGCGCTCGCCGGAAGGGCCTGGAATCGCCGCTCGCCCGCTGCTTGTGCTGCTGGTCTGAATCTGGATCTGCTGTGCGCGTCGTCGAGCGAGTTGCTGCCATGGTCGCTGTGGTGTGATTCCTCGCCAACGGACTGCATGGGGGGGTGGCCAAGACACTGGGGAAGGTCACCGTGCTGGTCTCCGGCGACGGGATGGCGTGGATCGGGAGAACGACCAGCTCGCTCGAACTTGCGCAGATCTGGATAGCCTGCAGATTTGGGCTGTTCCTCGCTGTTTTGGTTGTCGGTGGCTGTCCAGGTCTGCAGGAGGGAAGGAGGGGTTGTCGCCCACGCCGGGGGGGGAGGGAGCAGGTCGCCTGGGTTGCTCCTGTGGGTGCACACCTTGCCGTATGTGCGCCATGGCCTGGATCTGTGCACGCGGGCTGCTGAGCGCTGCCATGGCCTGCTGTCTCCTTCCCTTGTTGCTGCTGCTGGTTGTGCCGCCTGCCAGGGAAGAGAAGGGGCTGGATCTGCAGGAGAGGAGAAGAGGTGGGCTGCTGTTGGAGAGGGGAGGTGCCATGCTGCAAGGATGATGTAGCAGGCTGGGCTTGGCTGCTGGTTGTTGCGCCCTGCTGGTGGAGGAGGCCGGCCATGGAGAAGGGGGGACAGCCGCAGGTGGAGAAGGAGAGGGTGCGGCTGTGAGGGTATTGGAGAGGAGAAGATTAATTAGGTTAGGGTTAATGTCTAGGTTTAGGTTTAGTATTATATAAATAGGATGGGTATTTGGGTTATTGGGTTTGCGGGTAGATTCAAATAGAGTAAATGTGTATAGATATCGGGTAACGGGTTATGAATTGAATTTGGGTAATGAGGATAAATATCGGGAAAAGGATTAAGATAACAAGAGTACGGTTAATGGCTAGAATTCAAATAGGTAAATAGGAAATAGGGTGAGAGGCTAACAAGAAGAACACCGCCACCATGATTAGTACAAATGCCAATATTAAATTAAATGCCCAAAATAATAGAACACTAATAATAAATAATGATACACTAAAATAGAATCAACAATAATTAATAATGGAAGAATAATTTGTCATATATCATCCGAAAATAATTTTGCATATTCAACAATTATAATCACAGGAGAAAGAAATTAATTTGATAAATAAAAATAATCGATAGATCAAAATCAATACTTGTGAAAATTTTAAAATACAGTATTATTAGATTAGGGTATTACATTCTACCCACCTTAATAAAAATTTCGTCCTCGAAATTTCAATAAAGCGGGGAATGATAAATCAAATTAGGAAGAAAATGAAGCTTCCACACTTCTCACTGCATCAAGACTTCACCACGCTTCCTCTGCGCGCTCTGATTTTTGGTACCGGCTTCAACAAGAAGTAATCAATCTCAAGAGATAGAATTAGGAGGAATGAATAGGAAAGAAGGATGAAATCAAGATGGACATCCAAATCACTCTAAATGAAGTGTTGGAATCGTGGATATCAACAGATCAAGGATGGAATCCCAAAGGAAGGACGATCAATTCCAAATGGAGTCAACATTATCATGCGAATAGTATATGTATATTGCAGTGTAAGAATAACTTATTCAAGTTACCGGTAAGAACTAGGTCTCTCTTGCAAAACAAGAGTCAAAATTCAAGATCACAAGTCGAAAACTTAGGCTCTGATACCACTCTGTAACGCCCCGATCCTAAAGATACGGAGACGTTATGGCGACGCATATACGCGAGGAAAATACCCCACGTATACACGCTAAGCCTCAATTGTAACCTGAACAAGCTATAAATCAGAACTAAAATAATCATCGATCACTGCAATAATACATATAGTCAACCACGCATGATATCATATGAATCAAGAGATAGAATAATGACTGGAATAAGAACTGATCTGATATAACGCGAAACAGGAAATAATATGAAGGCTAGAAAGATAAAAGTACCAGAATGGAATAGGCAGAAGCTTCAGCTATTCGCAGAAGCGTACAGCCTCAACGAACACCTGCAAACTGTCCAATATCTGGACGTGCAAATCCAGGGTCGTCAGAACGCGACCATAATGAGTGTGTGTGTAAAGGGAAAGAACTCGTGCAGAAGAAACAATGTGCATATATAGTAGTAAGAGCAACAGTAAATAGAAAAGGTTAAATAACAAGATAAAAAGCTGAACAGTAATACACATATGATAAAACATGAATACAGGTAGTAAACAAATGGCACAACTGTAAATATGCAATTAATGTCAAGGCGTGTAATCTATCACATGTCACTAGGTTAGCATCCAACTCAGGTCATAAGTCTGGTCCTGGTCATGATAATCAGGTCATGGTTAAAATCTTGAGTCTAACATAATGATATACAATCAGGTGATTACAGTCAGTCACAAAGCATCAACAGTTTATTATTAATTATGTCAGCGAACACCAATTGTCACATATAATAGACGCATCCCATACTACGCATACCACACATGCCAATCGATGCCCTTAAGTTATTGAAACTGATCGGTTGGAGACATTGTCCATGCTTTAGGTGGGTCCCGTACATACCCGGGACTACGGCCCAGACTCCTGGCGCTGAACCAGGACCTACCGCTAGGTAGTCAGGAACATGTAAACAGGAATAAACAGGACGGGGTGCCAGTCACCCCACGGGAACCCTGCAGTGGAACCCTCTTTCGGCTGCGCAACCTAAATCCTAGGTCCACCCAAAATACGGACGCTGTCTCCTCCATCAATCTCCCCAAGCCCAGTGCAAGTTGTGTGTTATCATGTTTTAGTTTATCAAGTTTATTTAATGTGCATGTTACTTTAATTACTGGGATAACTCAGTGGTAGTCACGGTAACAATATCAACATGTGAAAGTCAAGATACCGGTATAACAGGAGTACATGTCAAGTAACAGGATACCGGTATAACAGGAATATATAACAAGTGAACATGCGGGTATTGTTACCGTGTAATAATATTTTTTTCCAGCAAATTTCAGTAACATGAACATGATAGTTGTCAGGTATATATATAAAGAATAACCAGTCAGGTTTCACAGGTAAAACAAGATTATCCAAGGTGAGTAATAATCTACTGGTCATGAACAGACTAATCCAAGCAAAGTACTATAAACTCAGGTTCTCAAGACCATCCATACATCACTCTCAAAGTCACCAATAAGTAAAGTTGATCAATAGCTATCAAGTAAACCAGTCTCTAATATCATAACAAGTACACATCAACATTTGAATGAATCATCACTTAAATTATTATCAATGAAAGGATAACAAGTCCAAGAAAGTCCTCTACATGAAATATATCATCTGACCTCTATAACTCTAATTCAGTCCAAATCAGAATAAGTCCATGTACCATCCAATCGTCAAGAACTCTAATCTTTTATTAAGGTAAGATCATATCTAACATGTCCTCAAATATCCACTAATAAGGTCTTTGTCTAATCTCCGATCACCATTCTATGTAAATAGCATAAGTCCCAGATCAATCCAAAGTCATCATATCCAACTCACTTTCCCAACAGTTACATGATCGTCAAGTTCCATTACACATCTAGTAATCTGATTCAATAATCGTCATTCCAACATATAACAATATCCAGTATTAGTCATCTCACTTTAACATACAAATATGATCCCCAATCCTCAAGAGTTCACATTTCTATTAAGGTCAAACATGATATCCTAATATTCGGTATCACCACATATACGTGCATCTAAGCTCTATTAGATCAAGTCATTACCACTAATATCCATCTCAATCACCCTCATGCTACATCTTGTTATGTCTACAACAATACTCTAGATATACATAGGACAAACATGGGGTTCTAACATGTATCAAGAATCATGCATATCATATTCCTATACATCCAACATGTAAAATAAACGGGAGATGACCGTCCACCTTCATGCTCGGTGATCTCTACACAATAAAACATGTATATGCCTCCTCTCTCTCACACAACAAAGTATACAAGTTCTACATTCACTCTACATACACATTAAAATACATCTATAAACCAATGCATATAATAATGAGATAGAAAATAGAAAGAGGGAGAGAAACACTCACATTGGGAAATCTGCGCATTACCGGCGAGTCGTCGTTACGGTCGCCGTGGTGCCGCTCTTCGCTGTCAGACTGCATAGGACGGTAGCCAGGGTCCTGGGGAAGACCTGGCTGCAATCTGGAGGTCTCGCGCTCGCCGGAAGAGCCTGAAATCGCCGCTCGCCCGCTGCTTGTGCTGCTGGTCTGAATCTGGATCTGCTGTGCGCGTCGTCGAGCGAGTTGCTGCCATGGTCGCTGTGGTGCGATTCCTCGCCAACGGACTGCATGGGGGGTTGGCCAAGACACTGGGGAAGGTCACCGTGCTGGTCTCCGGTGACGGGATGGCGTGGATCGGGAGAACGACCAGCTCGCTCGAACTTGCGCAGATCTGGACAGCCTGCAGATTTGGGCTGTTCCTCGCTGTTTTGGTTGTCGGTGGCTGTCCAGGTCTGCAGGAGGGAAGGAGGGGCTGTCGCCCACGCCGGGGGGGGGAGGGAGCAGGTCGCCTGGGTTGCTCCTGTGGGTGCACACCTTGCCGTATGTGCGCCATGGCCTGGATCTGTGCACACGCGGGCTGCCGAGCGCTGCCATGGCCTGCTGTCTCCTTCCCTTGTTGCTGCTGCTGGTTGTGCCGCCTGCCAGGGAAGAGAAGGGCTGGATCTGTAGGAGAGGAGAAGAGGTGGGCTGCTGTTGGGAGGGGAGGTGCCATGGCTGGCTGCAAGGATGATGTAGCAGGCTGGGCTTGGCTGCTGGTTGTTGCGCCCTGCTGGTGGAGGAGGCCGGCCATGGAGAAGGGGGACAGCCGCAGGTGGAGAAGGAGAGGGTGCGGCTGTGAGGGTATTGGAGAGGAGAAGATTAATTAGGTTAGGGTTAATGTCTAGGTTTAGGTTTAGTATTATATAAATAGGATGGGTATTTGGGTTATTGGGTTTGCGGGTAGATTCAAATAGAGTAAATGTGTATAGATATCGGGTAACGGGTTATGAATTGAATTGTGGGTAATGAGGATAAATATCGGGAAAAGGATTAAGATAACAAGAGTACGGTTAATGGCTAGAATTCAAATAGGTAAATAGGAAATAGGGTGAGAGGCTAACAAGAAGAACACCGCCACCATGATTAGTACAAATGCCAAGATTAAATTAAATGCCCAAAATAATAGAACACTAATAATAAATAATGATACACTAAAATAGAATCAACAATAATTAATAATGGAAGAATAATTTGTCATATATCATCCGAAAATAATTTTTCATATTCAACAATTATAATCACAGGAGAAAGAAATTAATTTGATAAATAAAAATAATCGATAGATCAAAATCAATACTTGTGAAAATTTTAAAATACAGTATTATTAGATTAGGGGTATTACAACCTCAAGGGAGTCATTCCCTTGGACCATAGAGCAAGCTTGATTGGACTCTTCTCTACTATATTCTTTCTCCACATTCTTTGTCCTTTGTAGCTCTAGAGAGGTCAAAATATTTCACACTGCAAAAGAGGAATCACAGTGAGAAACTATAGATAAATATTCTTTACTAAGTGTGTGCCTAAGTGCCACTGAGGCTTGTACATTAGCCTCTATATGCTTGTCATTACCAAGATAAGATTTCCTGGTAGTGGTAAGGTAAACATGCAATCCTAGGGTTTAAAGGTATACACTCATCCTATACTTCTATCTATCAATGTTGGTAACATCATACATGGGAGGGACCATGAAATCCTAGTGTATAAACAATATATGTGCAAATGCAAATCTAGATTAACAATCCAAAATCTCACTCCTAGGTGGTTAAACCTAATATCAGGAGTGTAAGCTTTGATATCATATTGAAATTACACCTAGAGGGGATGAATAGGTGTATATCTAATCAATTAAAAATTTAATGCAATATAAAATGAGATGATGCAATCGATCACTCAAAATAAGTCTAGAAGCCGAATTCCCCGTGAAGGGCTCTGAACTTCTCCTCGTGATTCCTTTAGATAAGAGTTTGAGGTGCTTAATTGCTATATTGTTGTGACGAGTATAGATCGATAATAATGAATGAATAAAAAGCAAACAAGTAGAGATAAGAAAGCAATCGCCAACAAGAAGATTTGTTTCAAGGTTCGAGCCACTGCTCTACGTCCCCGCCTTCACCACCGTAAAGGATTTTTCAATCCACTATAGAACCTTTCACCAAGGGATTACAACCGCACGGAGTACACAACTCTCCAATACACTCTTCTAGTCCAGAGGTAGCGTAACAATATTGGAACAATTTCTGGGTGATCAAAAGACCACAAACTTTCTCTTGAAAAACTCTCTTACAAAACCCTATAGAATAAAATATAGATTTGAAGATCAAGAATTTGTAAGTGAGAGTAAAATCAGAAGAGAGATTTTGAAAACTAAAACTTAAAGTAGACTTTTGAAAATAAAAGCACAAAACTGAAACTAGAAAGCTCTTTCTCTTGAAAATCCAAAACTTGATTTTTCAAAAAGAATTGTTGTTGTGATTTTAATCCATCCCAATGACCCTTTATATAGGTTTTAGAAAAACAAATTTAGAATAGTTTTATCAGATTAAAAGGAATAAATTGACTCTTAAAATTCAACAAAACACGTTTTAAAAACATGTTAAAAAACAAAAATCAGCCTCCAGAAAATTAGCCATTCTGCCAATCTGGCAGACTACTGGTCAATTGTGAGCACAGTTATCAGGCTGAAAACGTTCGAATTCAGAAATACATATATAGGACTAATTTGTAACTCTATAAATCTTGTTTCTAATGCAACTTAAATTAACTCAATATCATTTCGGAGTAGACAGTTATCAATAAAACACTGAAAGCTATCAGATCAAAAACTGTAAACTGTTTTCAGAACAAGAACAGACTTCAACCCAATATTGACATCTTTAACATTTGAATCAGAAAATGATTATTGAATAAGAAATGTAGCACTGAAAGTTATCTTTGAAATGCAATTTAAATAATGATATTTGAATATAAGAATAAAACGTTATGATAAGAAAGTGTCGAGCAGATCAATAGAACTAAAACTGGTTAAAATTCAAAACCCGATATATGTGTACTTGAAATCCAGAATTTGTGTAATTTTATGTATTTTTTCTTTCTTTTTTTTGTTTTTTTAGTTTCTTTATTTAAGAGTTATATTTTTATTTTAATTAGGAGTTTGAGATTGATTAGGAGTTTGAGCTGTATTCAATTTTGTAAAAGCCTATAAATAGGTCTTTATATTAGCTATTGAATCAATACAGAATTTGATAAGAAAAATAATATTGTGAGCTTCAATTGTGTGTTTAGGAATTAAATCCTATTTTCCTCTTCTATTAAAACCTGACCCTAAGTTTCTACTTTACTCTTTCTCTTCTTATCTCTCTCCCCTTGCTCTTTTCCCAGCCCGAGCAACCCAACAAGCCCCAACCTCCTTCCTTGCCACGATCCACAATTGCCGCCACGCCAAGGCTTCCCCACCATCACCCTCATCGCGCATCGTCTACAGTGCAACTTCACTTCCCTTACTCCGTCGCTAAGCACGATTCCGACTCCTCCTTTCCCTTCTTCTTCCTCCCCGCTAACCTTAACGTCGGTTTCACCTTCATCTCAACTGACAATGACAACTGCCACCGCAGCATCGCCACCACGAATTCGCCGATAACCTTCACTTCACCATCAAATTCCCATCATCTACCTCTCCTCGTCGTCACCGACTAACTGGATCTCATCTTCCTCATCGTCATCGACTGCAGCTAGGCCAACACCGATGTTCTCCTTAGTTGCCAACCCTCACCGGCCGCCCACTCGACAACCCCATCATCACCATGTGCCTGCTGCATCGTTGCTCCTTGCCTTCCTCCCCTGCGCCTCCGGCTTCGATCTCTGCCTACAACACAACAAAGAATGAAGTAGATAAACTCTTATTGGGTTTCACAGGAGATCACAATCCGAAGCCCAACATTTAAAGCTTATTGGGTTTAAGTTATTAAACATGCGAAGGATTTGACCTATTTTGCTACAGCAACCAGACCCGCTTCAAGTTTCAGACCCGAACTGCGTGAACAGTAACGGGTTCAGTTCAGACAGACCCATTAGTGCACACTCATATTTTACTTTATTATTAATAATATATTTATCCATAGCTTTCTTTTTAGACTAAATCAACTCATCTCGCATTTTTTTGACACTTTCGAAACCGAGATTCAAATTTTTGACAAATCATTATGCAAATAAAAAATTAACACCCTTGGATATTTGACAAGAGCTAACAAATATATTAAAAATTAAAATCTTAGAGAACGATATAACTTTACAGAATAAAGAAACCTCAAGTCCTCAGCCTGACCGAATAGTGGAAGCCCACTGTAATCACAACCTGTAAAATAGTGAAATAAGAAATAACAACTATTTCTTGAGAAATCATTAATAGTTTAATTTGTCTATATGTTTAACTTTCAAATGTTCAAAGAATAACAAAGCAGATTCAGAGGGATATTGAAAGAACAACCAAGCAATTCGAAAACCTTTAGAATCGTGAATTATTGAAAATATAAAAAGAAAATAAAAAACAGATGAAAATCACCTTAAGGACTAAGACTTTTCAGAACACCAAGAGCTGAAATAAATAGAGATTATATGTTTTGTCTTTTCATTTTCATGGAGCAGTGAATTCTTCTCTTTTTCTAAACTTTTAGAGTTAAAAAGAGAAGATAAAAAGCTCCCTCGTGGCCTTGATGGGGATTATAAATGCTTTAAAGCTAAAAAAATAAAATAAATGTACAACCTGTTGGGAATTGAACCCAGGATCCTTAGCACCAAGTTCAAGTGCCTAAGCTGTTGTGCCACGTGGCATGCAATTAGAGAAGGAACGAGGTTAGTTTATACGCTATTGTTCTTCTAGACATATAGTATCATATGGGTAAATTGAAGCCCCTCCACTAGGTGAGGCCTAGGCAGTTGCCTCACCTGTCTAGTGGTAGGGCCGGCCCTAGCCGTAGACATAATATATTACATTATCGATCAGTACTGTTATAAAATAGTACAGTGCTACACCCTACGGACTGGCAATTAATGTATTTGGTGTTGTTAACTTGGAGACTACTCTTCTGTGTAAATTTGACGAAGAGATTGATGGCTGCTTCTTTAGTTAGTATCATTAACAGTATGAGCATTAAAGAGTTATGGTTGGTAATTTAACATGACAGGCTACGTGAATGCGTGGAGTGCACAGGTGTTTAAGAAGCTGGGTGATTCTTAGTAAATGTGAAGTGTTCATGAATCGGGCAATAGAAAAGTGGATATATATCACATAAATCAGGATTTGACAGCCATGAAGAATGGCTGGGCATGTCTTGACCCAACGTGATTTTTGTTTCTGTTTTTGTTGTTTTTTGTTTTGTAAATTCCAGAAATAACATTTGAATTTATGAATGAGCATAATCAGTTCATTCATATTTTCAGAAAATTAGATACAATAGCCAAAAACCACTTGCAGGGTGTTCGTATGTGATAGGATGGTTTGAGAGGATATGGGGGTGTCATTGCAGGGAATTTAAGCCTGACAGGTGCATTGATGGTGGATCGAGTTCTAAGGGTGAAAATCGACCATTTGAGTACCCAGGGTTACACCGTGGGCTGAGGATGGCTGCGGCGAAGAACATGGCCTTCATACATCAAATAGAACATTGCCTCGGGATGAAAAGCAACCTGTAACGGAGATGCACTATCATCTAAGCATCAAGATTTCTAAAGATAACTAAGCATGAAGAGTACCTTCTATTTCTTCAAAAACATTAGAAAAGGCAAATAACAGAGATAGCTCACAAGAAACTAAACTTTCAATCTATTTCTGAAATCAAAGTGAGAGAATTTTGTAGTTGAAAAAAGTTTGAATAGTGATATTTTTGTTTTTGAGTTCTTCAAATGAAATTTTGTATTTTTCTTCTTCAAAAAACCACAGTGATATCAGAGCTTGGTTCGTATCCACGCCATGCAAAGAAGAAGGCCTTAAAAAGAATAAAGAAGATAGCTAACAGATGGTTTCAACTTATTGTTCCTTACTTCACATAAAATATTTTAAGCTTTGGAGTATCAAGATGAGGAGGTTTTGTTCTAACAAAACATTTGGGAGATCGTGTAAAAAAAAGGTTACCAAGAGAAGCAAAATGATGAACACAAATTAAAATCAACTGAGATGATCTTAACAATGCAGAATAACATGGTGAATCTCTTAATAAACTACATAGTCGCTGAATATACTTTTGACAACATTGCAGGTGAAACATCAAATGTACTTGAAATATTTTGCTGAATACATATGAAGAGAAGAAGTTAGAGATAACTCAAGAAACTGAAGAATTCAAAAAAAACATGAAAAGAATTCAAGAAGCTCAAGATTTAAATGAGGAGATAGAAGATGTTAAAGAAATTAAAAAGTTCAAACAAGAGAAACTCATGAAATCCGAAAAAATTCATGCGAGCATATGGAAAGAGAAGAAAAGAGAACTGTGAGAAGAAAAAGAAGGAAAGAAAGAGGAAGAAGAACAAAAAGAAGAAGGTGAAGAAAAAGAAGTGGTAGAACAAGAAATCTAAGAAGAAAAAAAAGAAAATTCATGGAAAAGTTCCAGTTACAACAAAAAATAGGGAAAATTGATATCTATTTGGCGGTGAAGAAAATCAAGCACTCAATATAGAAGAAGAGATAGAATTAAAAAGTTAAGGTAACCTTCGAAGATGTCATGGTAATAATCAAAGTGCAAGTATAACATCAAGACATCATCAAATTGAAACAAGATTATCGAAGTAAGGAGACGACACCATCAAAAGAGGCACCAAAGTCACAGTTAAGAAAAATTCGAGATATAGTCTAACAACAGAAATAATGATTTGGAGGAAGAGGTATTATAAAAAAAAAGATTTAAAAGTAAAAAATTTTAAAAAAAAAATTTCAGTACTCTATGAAAAATCAAGAGTAGTTTAATTGCCATATAAAATTAAAAACCATAAGTGTTCATAAAGGGTTTGAATTGAGGGAGATTGTTGAAAATTATAATTCAAATCCTCATGAAAATAGAAAAGTCAAATTTTGAGTCAATTTAGGATATTTGAAAAATAGATCAGCCTCTCCTAGAAAGTTGATTAATTTCTTCGGTAAAAAATAAATAAATAAATAAAGATCAATCAGATGATTGCATTATTTCATGACATAAAAGGATAGGATAGAAGTAGACACCGCAATAATTACATCATATTTGCATCTTAATTAGTAGGATTAAGTACTTCTCTAATTAGGCTCGACCTGAACACACAACATTTGTGACATCTTTTAAAGTGGAACGAGATCAATCAGTAGGGAGATGATTTGATCCTTGGTTTCTCCTCCAGGTTCCCCATATCCATCTCCATTTAGATATTGTTAGTTCTAGGATCAATCTGATAACTAATCAATGTCACTGATCTAATTAGCCAGGTCAGTGAATATCAGGTGGGAGGTTTTCTGTTCAATAGAACGTTCCTTAATTACAGGATCACCTTTCAATTACCTTCCTTGGTTAAGCACCAATTAGACTGGTTAAATCAGTCTCAATATACTGAATATCAAGTATAAAGAAAATTCATTCACTTATACAGTACTTGGAGTGAGATACGCTTATAGCGAATCTCCTTAAGATAATTACGTTCCCCACTACGGTGCTAACGGGTTACTGGATGCTGGTCTCCCAAGATACAACACTCCTTCACGGTATTGATTCAACAATTAATACATGGGAATAGCAGAGGGATACTTCTAGGGATATAATTCATGAGGGCTCTAACCCATATTCATAGCCAGAGAGTCCCAGGGATTTAGAAAATTCCAATTGGATTTTACCCCAAACAGACAAGGAGTCCAAATCCTGAAAGGTGAACAGAACGCATCTGTCGATCAACCGGCCAGTCGACTGACCCTTGACCTCGGTCGACCGACCCGGTCGACCAGGACCAACCGAGAGATAGCTCACGATAGTTGGTCGATCATTCCGGTCGACTGTTCTTTTTCTACGATTGACCGCCCAATGGACCGGGCCATGCTTTTGCACGTCGTGCACACGGTTGACCATCCGGTCGACCGGTTCTGTTCTGACCTGCAGCGAGTTCCTGCTCTTGCTCCTTTTGACTTCTCATCTCTGCCCTATCATCTTGATGAGTTTAAAAAAACTCTTCTAATGTCTTTTATCTCCTCTATCTTCTCTCTCCCTTCAATTCTCTATCTCGGTAAAGATTTTTCAAATCTGAGCCGAACTCCAACGAACATCTGACAAAATTGACACAAGATCTCGGTGAAATTGACACATGATCTCAACTTGAGCGCTCTGAACAAAATCAACACATGATCTCGGCGAAATCGACACACGATCTCGACTTGGCCAACAGACGAAACTGGTTTCTTCAAAGTGAATCGCTAGCACAGGTACAATTGATTTTCACTGACTCACCAGATTCAAATTGAGTTTGTCATTGCCACCTGCAACTTTCACCAAACTCCAATATCAATTTTAAGCTTCCAATTTCAGCTCATCTAAACGGAATGCACCACACATGCCTTCCTATCACTTCACCTATAAGAAATATCATACAAGCTGACCAAAGAACATGTCTCCTACTCAGCAACTGCATAGAACTCTATTTCAAATGACCTCAAAAGAACTCATCATGAGCCAACACTATCTCTCCTACTGACTAGTGCTCTCCAGTCCACATGCCTTCAAGACGGTCCAACCAATTCTGAGTAGAGCACACCAAATAGCTTCATCGGCTTCAACAAACTAGATGCACACCCCTCTTATGCAAGCTCAACTTTCTTCTAACCAGAAGATCATCCGTTCATCGAGATCACAACACTTCACCTCTACGTGAACTCTAACTCTTCACCTCTACGTTAAGTCTAACTCTTCACCTCTATGTAAAATCCAATTAGCTTCTCGAGAACCCAAATATACCATATAGCATCATATAGAATGCATTACTAAATGGCTGCGCCTTTACGGCTGCCTACGTACCTTGCCCAAGGGATCAAGCCAACCATATTTATTGAAATGAGCTCCACCGAGCTCAAGCACCTGTGACTGAATCTTCAACAGTAAACCTAATTGGCTGAGTCATATGAACCTTCTTACTACCATCATGGAGAACAACAACCTTCAACTTGGCTTGCCGCGGTCACAAGCTTGAAATTCATGCTTCTTTACCCACTTTTGTGGTTTTATCTTGGTTCCAATTACTGCAAATAATTCGATATTCTTATTAATGTCTTAACCTGTTCAGCATCAAAACAGGCTACATAATCTTCACCAGGTATCACATCTGTTGAAGTCCTCACTGATACCGAACCGATTGAAAATAGCATCAACCTTCACCCACTGTGATACTTCCTTGGTCTTCGTCCGCTCCACCTGCTGCGAGACTGTAGACTTCAACAATGAAGTCTTATCAAATGTGACATGCTGACTCAATACGATCTTCTTATTTTTGGGGTCCCACAACCTGTAGCCTTTCATATTTTTTTGACACCAAAAAACACAAACTTCTTTGCTCGCGGATTTACCTTACCATCTTTGGTACTAAAGTAGGACGGACTTTCAAATACCCGCAACAAACCATGATCTTGAGCAGTTCTTTCAGACCAAACTTTAGTAGAGTTTTACCTCTTATCGCGATCGATGACAATCCATTTACAAAATGGCTAGCATACACAATCATCTCAGCCCAAAGCAATTTGTCTAATCGTGCATTAGACAACAAACACTGAGTCTTTTCCAGCAAAGAACGGTTTATCTCCTTAGCCAACCCATGTATTCCATCTGTGAAGTGAGTACCAATACCAGAATTCTGGCCAATCATAAGAATTGGTTCTTGTATCTTTCAACATTACAAATTTGTAGCTCCTTGATTTTCCTACCAGTCTTCTTCTCCATCATATCCTTCCACTTCACTAACATACCTAGGGCTTCAAATCTTTATCTCATGGGGTATAAATAATGCCTAGATAAATTATCAATAAAAGAGTCAAAGTACCTATGACCTCCAAGCGATGCATTCTTAGTAGGTCCCCAAATACTTACGTGAATACAATCAAGAAGACCTTCAGAGTGGTGAGTAGTGGTGCTGAATTTCACCTTCTTCTTATCCAGAACGTCGTGTTCACCCAATTTCATGTTGCAGGTAGACGCACTTTCCAATTATCTCTTCTTTGCTGGAGCTTGTAAAGACTTTTAACCTCCATGTCTGAGCCTCATCTGTCAGACCTGTGTGCAAATATCATCTGAAGAAATAGAAGTCTCCACCTGACCTATAACTGTACTACCCTTTAAGTAGTAGAGATTGTTCTGGCGGACGCCCATCATAACCACCATTGAGCCTTTGGTCATCTTGAGAACACCATCTCGTATGGATACCACAAGACCCAACGTCTGTAAAGCACCAACTGATGTAAGATTCCTTTTGAGTTGAGGTACATACCTCACTTCTTTCAATTCTCGTACTATCCCATCAAACATCTTGACACGGACTGTACCTATCCCTTTCATATTACAAATATGATCATCACCCATACTCGTGTAATATCCATCTAGCTTCTCAAAACTAGAAAACCAGTCCCTGTTCGAGCACACATGATAGGTAGCTCATGTGTCTAAAATCTACCCAGAATTATTTGAATAACCAACAATAGGAGTAGTAAAATAGAGAAAAAAATACCTATGAGTCTGAATCTGATCCATCCACCTATGATGTACTGGCATGAATACTGACCACCTGTGTGAAATTTGCCTCAGTCTTCGACTCCTTCTTCTTACCTTTAGCCATCGGACAATCAATCTTCCAGTGCCCTGGCTCTTTGCATAAGGCGCACTAGTTCTTCTTCAGATTTCTAAATCCAGATATGGACTTTGATCTTTCCTGATCATCTCTGCCCTTCTGATTTGAACTCCAGCCTCTTACCGTCAATGACTCTGCTGTTGTGCCCCCTGAAGAAGATAATCTGTCATGCCTCCTTTCTTTATAATTTACAAGAGCAGCAGACACCTCATTTTAGTTAAGTGATTGTCTTTCATTAATCAATGTAAGAGTAAAGGTCTCATACTCTTCTTTAGGAAGAGAATTCAATAGAATTACCACCTTATCCTCTTTGTCGATCTTCATATCCACATTAACTAGGTCTGTAAGAAGCTTTATGTAGCTATTTATGTGTTTATCTATAGAGATTTTCCTCTTAATCTGAAAACGATAAAGCCTTCTCTTCAACTGCAACTGTCGACGTTTTTTGTCAGATACTTTTTCTCCAGGATCTTCCACAGCTACCTCACAGACGTCTCATGCAACACATAATACTTGATGTCTTGTGTCAAGCAAGATGATTGCCAAAATAGAGATAAATTAAAGAGTTAAAAGGATGTTATTTGAATGTCGGTTAAATCTCTGCCTTTTACAATTTATCCGCGGTGGCAAGGGCTATGCGGGTCGAATCTACAGGGAGGAATGCGATAGAACCTTTTCAGTATCTGCTTAAATACTAAACTGGTTAAGATTCTTCTAAGAAAAAGAACTCAATTGTTAAGTGTTAAAAATATGAAGAAGAATGTGAAATTTGGAGAGTAATGTAGGGTTTATAAAAGAGTTAAAAAAATATGACCTACTAATCATCTACCACCACAACTTGCTAACCTATGCAAGAATTTACTTCACTTTAGATCATAAAAGTTAGACCCTAGAGTTGCCTTCCATTCAAGAAAGATACATAAGATAAAAACTAAATCCTATTTGAAATAATCACTAACCAAGACCTAACATTAAACTATCAAAGCCTTCTAAGTATAGAATAAGAGGAATAACTAAGATTCAATATTAAACTATCAAAGCTATCTAAGCATAAAATAAGAAAAATCATTAGAAAGTATTAACAAATATGAATTTAACTAGTCATCATCATGTGCCTTCAAGAACTTTAACTAATCCAAGGGTTAAGCATGCATATGATCCAATCGGTTTATTCTAACCTAGAATTAGAAGTAGTGGTGAAGAGATTAAGTAAGTCATAAAAAAAATTAACTATTCATGATGAAAACTAAAGAAAGCATGGTAGATGGGAAAGCAAGTAAATAAAGCAAGTAAATAAAGAAATTAAAAAAAAAAACCTTATTATTGATGTTGTCACCTTCAATTACAAAGAGCCTCCTTCTCTTTACAAAGTTTGAAGTAGAAGTAGAATTAGAAGTAAAATCTAAAAAATTACAAAAAAAATTTGAAAGAGAAGCTAAAAGAAAAATCCTAAGTTATGATCTCTGATGTGGAGATAAGAGATTATCAGAGACTTCAGCTCTTTAAATAGACCTCAAAACTAATCACACTAGGATACAAATTAGAAGGTTTCCTAATTAATAGGGAATTCAGTCTTGCAGCAAGTCAGCATGTTGTTTCCTGAATATGACTTATCAGATGACTGAATTGGACAGAGTGGTAAACATAACAATTAGATCTCTTCACGTTTTCTTTCTCTAGCATCTTAAATCATTGGATTTGAATATCTGAAGCAAAAGTTAAGAACTGAATAGTAAATAATGTACAGTCTGAATCTAAGTCAAAATTGATTTTGAACTTCATTTAATTTGAATTATCCTCCTCATTTCTTGTAGAATTAGCCTTATCCCCTTCATCTTCTAAGACTTTATCTTCTGAATTTGAACTTGAATTTAGGAGATGAAGATTAATACTTTCCTCTTTTGGATTCAATTAATTTAAAATCAGATAGGATTAGGGATAAATTGAAGCTTCTTGTATCTTATCCTCTCATTTAAGTAACTACACACCATAATAAAAAAAAGGGTTAATAGCATTAATATATAAAGAAATGATCAAGGATATATGTGTAAAAGTGATAATAAAAATGCAGTTTTGGAATACAATCACAAGACCTGATCAAGCCACACGCCATCCAGTTCATCTTGACCCAACTTCTTCAGTAGTAGAATCGCGCTTTTTCTCCAACCGTAGAGTGTCTTCGAGGTTTGATGCCGTCAATGCATCCATCACCTCACATCTCCACATACCTAAGTTATTCTTGCCATCAAACTTCACCACATCAATCCTCAACAGATGTGGATTCACGAATTTTCCCGTAGATGTACTATCTCCAGCCATCCTCTCAACTGATTCCTTAAATAATGCAAAAAATAAACAGAGTTAGATCAAACAAACTAGATAAAGATAGGATCTTTACCTCAGGGCGAAACCCTCGAAGAGTTTCTGAAGCGATCTATTCCTCCGAATTGATTCTTCGAGCAATCCAAACGCAATTTTGAGATCGACACACGATCCCACAAACAGTCCCAATGCTACTCCGAGATCGATGCACGATTTCCTCCAAATAACAACCAATACTCTTGGAATCAAAACACGATCCCATGACGAACCTGGGATGCTCTGATACCACTTGTTGTGCGTGAGGTGCAACAACCAATGAGGAATCTACCAATAGAGATAGATGCAACGGAGAAGTCACATGGCAAGAATAGAGAAACAAGAGAGAAAGCAAGCCAATACAATATTTAACATGGTTCGACAATTTGCCTATGTCCTTGGACAAAGGAGAGAGGGATTTTATTGATTCAACAATCAATACATGGGAATACCAGAGGAATACTTTCAGAGATACAATTCATAAGGGCTTTAACCTATATTTATAGCCAAAGAGTCCCAAGGATTTAAGGAATCCCAATTGGATTTGACCCCAAACAAGAAAGGAGTCCACATCCTGAAAGGAGAACAGAACGTGTTTGCCGGTTGACCGACCCTTGTCCTCGATTGACCGGCCCGGTCGACCAGGACCAACCGAGAGATAGCACACGACAGTCGGTCGACAGGGCGGTCGACCGTTTTAAGAGATAGCTCATGACAGTCGGTCGACTGTTCCTTTGCTACAGTCGACTGCCTGGTCGACTGGGCCATGCCTTGCACGTCGTACACACCGGTCGACTACCCGATCGACCGGGCTCTGTTCTGACCTATAGCGAGTTCCTGTTCTTGCTTCTTTTGACTTCTAATCTTTGTGCTATATTCTTGATGAATTTAAAAAACTCTTCTGATGTCTTTTATCTCCTCTCTCCCCATAGAAAACTCAAGAAACTGAAGAATTCAAAAAAAACATGAAAAGAATTCAAGAAGCTCAAGATTTAAATGAGATAGAAGAAGTTCAAGAAATTAAAAAGTTCGAATAAGAGAAACTCATGAAATCTGATAAAATCCATGCGAACATATGGAAAGAGAAGAAAGAGAACGTCAAGAAGGAAAAGAAGGAAAGAAAGAGGAAGAGGAAGAAGAGGACGAGAAGAACAAAAAGAAGAAGGTGAAGAAAAAGAAGAGGTAGAACAAGAAACCTAAGAAGAAAAAGAAAAGTCATGGAAAAGTTTCAGTTACAACAAAAAATAGAGAAAATTGATATCTATTTTGATGGTGAAGAAATCAAGCACTCAACGCAGAAGAAGAGATAGAATTACAAAGTGAAGGTAACCCTCAAAGATGTCATGATAATAATCAAAGTGCAAGTATAAAATCAAGACAACATTAAATTGAGATAAGATTGTCAAAGTAAGGAGATGACACCATCAAAGATGAAGCACCAAAGTCACAGCTAAGAAAAATTCGAGATAGAGCCTAACAACAGAAATAAAGATTTGGAAGAAGAGGTACTATAAAAGGAGATTCAAAAGTAAAAAATTTAAAGAAAAAATGTCAGTACTTTATGAAAAATTAGGAGTAGTTTAATTGCTATGTAAAATTAAAGACGATAAGTGTTCATAAAGGGTTTGAATTAATGGAGATTGTTGAAAATTATAATTCAAATTCTCATGAAAATAGAAAAGCCAAATTTTGAGTCAGTTTAGGATATTTGAAAAATAGATCAACCTCTCCCAGCTAGTTGATTAATTTCTTCAGTAAAAAAAATAAAGATTAATCAGTTGGCTGACTGACTGACAGGGTGCATTATTTGATGATAAAAAAGGAGTAGCCACCACAGTAATTAGCATCATATGTGCATCTTAATTAGTGGGATTAAGCACTTCTCTAATTAAGCTCAACTTGAACACACAACATGATAGGAAGACCAAGTCTTCACCAGATTCTTCAACTAAAATAACCTCTTAACCAAATCCATGAAGTGATTAGCAGACTCAACAACAACAAAATCAGATCTTCAAAATCAGAATCACAACAAAAATCAGTTAGAGCTTCAAGATCAACATCATAATAAGCATCTGTTGTTCCCACGATCATCTCTATGATTTTCTATTCTCCTGTAACAAATTATAATAAACTGATATGTTTGTAACACTATAAATATAGTAGAGATTTACACCACAAGTGTGTACTGTGGTTTGAAACCATTGTTAGTCTAATTACAAACTTTTTTATGGTATCAGAGTCATTCTTTCACTGAAAATTTTATCCAATCTTATACTCCACTGAAATTTACCTTTCATTCTCGATGGATACTTCACACAAAAACTCACATCATTGTTGTACCCAACTTCACAGGCTTTCTGAGGATCAGTCTTGATCGATCTAATTATCTATTATGTTTAGCCCAAATCTCTTCCATCCTCAATATAAGAGTCTAATGAGTGAAACTGTCAAGTGTCGATCACAATTCAAATTAGGTGACAACGGGTGTGTGGCAGCCACCGAAGTCAATTCGGCGTATGAAGATTGGCGGTAGATGATCAACTTGTGTTGAGTTGGATCAATAACTCACTCATACCTTCAGTACTCTCCACCGTGGCATGCTCCAAGTCCTCACATGAGAAATGTATCTCTCTTGAAAAATAGTATGCTTCTCAATCCCACAATCGCATCATGCTCCTGCGCAACGAGTTGTTCAACACCAAAGGTGAAGGCCTCTCTGTCACATAATTTGTGGATAAAATTACCCACATTGCCGACAATTTGGCCTTGGCGGGAAAACCAGTCGACGATGACGATCTCGTCTCCATCATTATGAACAACATAGGTCTGACATTTGAAGCCACTGTGAGCTCCGCACAAGCCCAACACATGCCAATTTCTTATGACGATCTTGTTGCTCTTCTTCTTGGTATGGAACGGAGGATGTAGTCACACTCTTCTCCAGCCCTTGATGCTTCCCCAACAGCATTGTATGCTCCTACACAATTTGTGTCCTCGAGTCAATGCTATAACAACCGAGGTCCCAGAACCTCCTTCCATGGGCATGGTTGTGGGCTCACCAAATTCCTCATTTTCATCGTCTACACTGCCTTCCAAGACTGCGGGTATGGTCATGTATCAGATCTACAATCATCCTCGGCACACGGCATTAAACTGCTACCACTGAATGGACCATGCCTACGAAGGGCATGTCCTCACTAAACAACTATCAGCCATGATCGCAACCGGGCCACCTACAAACACTGATGCATGCACTTAGGTCACAGATAATGGGGCATCCAACCACATCACCAACGATCTTGCAAACCTTACGGTTCATGGCTCTTATCGTGGAGCTTACAAAGTAGTTGTAGGGGGAATTGTACAGGTTTGCCCATATCGTACATTGGCTGATCTACTTTTTCACATAACTCTTCTGCATTTAAACTTTCTAATATCCTACATTTTCCTAATGTTTCCACTAATCTCCTCTTTGTTCATCAGTTTACCGGTGATAATAATTTCTTCGTTGTGTTTTTTCATGATTTTTTCTATATCAAGGATCTAAAGATGGGAAGACGCTTTTTCGTGAACCGAGTAACGATGGCCTCTATTCCATGAACATCCACCACCAAATTTCTATTGCTAAGAGTCGTCCTTTTGCTTTTCTTGGTGCTCGGGTTGTTGCTCAAGTCTGGCACTCTCGTCTTGGCCATCTTGCCTTGGCCGTCGTCTCCAAACTATTATCAAATAAATGCTTACCCACTATGGGCTCTGGTAGTCTTTCATTTTGTCACTCTTGTCCTTTTAGTAAAAGCTCCATATTACCTTTTCAGTTATCCAACTCTGCATCAAATAGTTCACTAGATTTAATTCATTCTGATATTTGGAGTTCTCTTATTGCTTCTATGTGAGATTCTAAATATTATGTTTTATTTATTGATGATTACCCCAGATACTCATGGATTTTTCCTATGCATTATAAAAGCGAAGCCTTTGATTTTTTTGTCAAATTCAAAACACTACTTGAAAATATGTTTTCTTCTAAAATCAAAGTTTTACAATCTGATGGTGGTGGAGAATACACCAAACAAGCTTTTCAACCATTTCTTATCACTCATGGCATCCAATTTCGCTCTTCATGTCCATCTCATCCCGAACAAAATGGTCTAGCCAAATGTAAACATCGCCACATTGTTGAAATTGGGCTCACCTTCTTGCTCACTCTCACATGCCCCCTCTCTTATTGGGCCGATGCATTTAATACCGCTTTATATCTGATCAATCGTCTACCAACACGCACTCTTCAATTCTCCACACTGTATACCAAGTTGTTTAATCGACCTCCTAAATATGATTTTCTTCGAATTTTCGGTTGTGCATGCTTTCCTTATTTTTGCCCATATAAAGCCAGTAAATTTTAATTTTGGTCCAAAAATGTGTCTCTCTTGGCTACTCTCTTAACCATCAGGGCTATCGTTGTCTCGATATTTCTATGGGTCGTTTCTATCTCTTTCGTCACGTAGTATTTGATGAACACTCATTCCCTTTTCAAGATATCTCTTATACACAATCACCACCCAACATTCACCCATACTCCTTTACCCTCTTACTTAGTTCTGATTTAGTGCCATTCACCCAAATTCTAACACCTCCATCTACTCAAAACTCTCCAGATCAACATACCCATCCACCTAACGTATTGCCAATACATCCAACTATTCAATCTTCAACTTCACCACCACAACAACTTCCCATTCTTATACTACCCCTCTCTACTGCATCTTCGACTCACAAGATGGTTACCAGGAGCCGTATAGGAATTGTTAAACCCAATCTCCAATATATTTTGCTTGTGACTAATGATTCTGATGTTGAACCCTCATGTTTTAGTCAGGCTGTTAAACAAGCTACTTAGGGAAAAGCTATGGGAGCAGGACCATGTATAAACATTTTACAAAACAAATGGGTCTTTAAAATCAAACATCGGATGGATGGATCTGTTAACAGGTACAAAGCTTATTTAGTCGCAAATGGGCTTCATCAACAGGATGGACTAGATTTCACTGAAACATTTAGTCCAGTTGTTAAGCATACCACTATTCATACGGTTATCGCCTTGGCAATCCATCACCACTGGCCTATTCATCAACTTCATGTTCACAATGCTTTCTTGCATGGGTTCCTCACTGAAGAGGTCTATATGCAGCAGCCAGCAGGATTCGTAGACTCCAACTTTTCTCATCATGCTTGTCACGTATACAGGTCTTTCTACGGCTTGAAGCAAGCTCCAAGGCATGGTTTAAACGCATCTCTGACTATCTTGAAGACATTATATTTCACAAATGCAATAGTGATTATTCCTTGTTCATTTATCACCATCAAGACATCCTTATTTTTTTACTATTTTATGTGGATGACATATTAATCACAGGAAATGATTTTACAGTTATTTCTCAGTTCATCGAGAAATTTGGTACACAATTCTCGATGAAGGATCTGGGCAACCTGTATTATTTTCTTAGAGTGAAAGCTAAATATGCTAATGGCGGTTTGTATCTGTCTAAGACAAAATACATTATCGACTTGCTGCTCCGCACACAATTTCAAGATGCAAAACCCATTAATTCTTCTGTTCCTGCACGGGGAGGAAGCTTTGTCGTTATGATGGTCATCCCTTACCTGACACCTCAATGTATCGTAGCATTGTTGGTGCTCTTCAGTATATCACTTTTACCCCTCCAGATCTTTCATTTACTGTGAACCAAGTATGCTAGTTCATGCATCAACCCACCAGCTCCCACTAGATGGCTATCAAACATATATTATATTATCTGAAGAAAACCCCAACTCATTGTTTGTTCTACAAACCTGGTGCTCTTTCTCTTCAAGGATTCTCAGATGCAGATTATGGTGCTGATCTAGATGGCAGGCATTCAACTGGTGGTTATTGTATATACCTTGGTGGTTGTCCCATTTCTTGGAGTGTTACGAAACATCGAATGATCTCCCGCTCTAGTACCAAAGCAGAGTATCGCCAATTAGCTTACATTATGTCAAAAATCTCATGGTTGCGCTTCCTGTTCTGTGACTTGTATATCAGCCTCACAACCCCTATAATCTGGTGTGACAAAATTAGTTCATCTAGTTCGCCACCAATCCTATCTTCCATTCCAAAATGAAGCACTTAGAAATTGATTACCACTATGTTCGTGATAAAATGGTCCGTCGAGAACTCCATGTTCATTACATTCACACAGTCGACCAAGTTGCAGATATTTTCACAAAAGGCCTATCTTCAGCTCGATTTTCTTTACTCTCTGCCAAGCTTATGCTGCATGAACGCCCCATCAATTTGCGTGGTTGTGATAGAAAGATCAAGTTTCTATCAGATTTCTCAACTGAAGTAACCTCTTGATCAAATCCATGAAGTGGATAGCAGACTCAACAGCAACAAAATCAGATCTTCAAGATCAGAATCACAACAAGAATCAATTAAAGCTTCAAGATCAAAATCACAACAAGAATCTGTTATTTCCATGATCATCTTCATAATCTTCTATGTTCCCTGTAACAAATTGTAGCAAACTGATATGTCTGTAACACTATAAATATAGTTACACCACAAGTGTGTACTGTGGATTGAAATCATTGCCAGTCTAATTATAAACTTTTTTACAACATTGGTGACATCCTTTAAAGTGGAATGGGATCAATCAGTAGGGAGATGATTTGATCCTTGGTTTCTCCTCCAGATTCCCCATATCCATCCCCATTTAGATATATGCATTGTGACATCCTCGGGATATTTAATGCTACTTTTTTGAAGGATTCGACGAAAGAGGAATTAGCGATGCGATCACCATTCAGCTTCTTCCATGTCGAAGTAACCATCTCGCTTATGTGCTCACGAGCAATGACCTCTGTGACTCCATTCTCATGCATATAACATTGTATGCACTTTGGAACATCTCCTATTTCAAGCTCGGCCTGCATCAAAACATAGGTAGAAGAAATGAGGAATAAGTGCAATATATATTTACAAATATTTATAGATCAATTGTAACAAGGGATAGAATTAAATCAAATACAAAGAGGAAATACTTATACCGTTGAAGTAGCCAAATCATTATGAAGGCGAAAGAGCAAAGACGAATGACAAACAACATCAGGGTAGAAGTTGAAGCATGCTAGTGCTTCCTCAGTTAAATCATCACTCATGCAATAAGCATGTGTTAGTGCGATGTGTCCTGATATTGAAATCCATGCGTTATCTAGGTACTCCTTCAGTGCCGGCATGTATCTTTCAGCGAACCATTTAGCCTCAATTAAGTATGATTTACAAAGGCCGCCCACTAAACAAAATTGACAAAAAAGTAAATTCATGAGTAAATTTAAAGAAGGCCAGTGATCTCTCGGTTAGTTGGGGAGAAAAAAAAAATAGATTATCAGTATATAGAGTTGTGAGGAAATTAAGACTTACTGCTCTCTTTAAGTATGGAAGAACATATATTCCCTTTACTTTCAAAGTTGTGTAAGCTGTATCATTAGTCGAGTTGAAAAGTGCGATAAAGAGAATCTTCATATAATTTGGAAGTTGTTCAATGGCACCTGTCTCCCACCTAAATCAGTCATCCAAATATATGGATTTATGTTTATTTTGTTAAAATTGACAAAAAGACTTAGTTGTTGTTAAAAAAAAATTTATCTTGTTTTCTGCCTTCATTTTTTTTTTTCTTAAGGAATTAGTGTTAGCTCTTTTCACCATAGAATATTGTGATGTTTGTGTAGGATAAGATATTCATTACCTAATAACAGCATCTGTAAAGAGCTTAAGTTCCTCAAGTGAGCCATGAATATCATATACATCATCGATCAGTGTTATAAAACCGTTGTGCTTGGTCATCACTTTTCTATTTCTCGAAAATTTTGGCTCAAAAGCCCAGCCTACTGCCCATAAATAGTTCTCTACTAGCCGATCTCTTGCAAAACCTAGGCTCTGTCCAAGACCGAGATTCATCCACCACCTAAATCATCACCACCGACCCCCCAATGTAAGTTATTTATAGGATATTATAGGATAAATTCGTGAAATAACATGCACAT